>JAODLM010000806.1:0-145125 GCA_036937905.1 Salvia rosmarinus
AAACTTGGATATAAGATAGGAAAGATGGCACGAATCAAGAAAAGATTATAAATGTGATAAATGATCACCTATGAACGGTTAATGTAGAATTTAATGCCTAAGATATAAATTTCGAGTCTAAATTATGGTATGTCCTTATAGAAAAGGAAAACTCATCGTAAAAGTTAAGAAAAGGAGAATGTAAATAGTCGGGAAATCAAGGACGAATGTAAGTAGTATTCCCACAACCAAGGTGAAATATGACTAAAAGAGAAATGAAGATGGGAATAGAATGCAAATTAAAATAAGGAATGAAGAGCTAAAGGATATTTTAAGGAGCACTAGCAGTTGTTATATTGTCTAAGAGATAGATATATACATATATTTCAAGCAATAATAAGCTTAGAAATAAAACCAAGAATGAATTTCATGATCCTTCTCATACCGCCAACCGTGCATTATTAAGATGTATTATGATTTACTTAGTAAAGTTAGATGTGCACGAATGGAATGAGATGTAACCATGATTGTCGAGCAAAGTCTCGGTTGCCAACAAGTGAAGACATCGTATCAAATGCCTTATAAAGTTATGATCTCTAGAGATATACGAATGAGAATAGAATGATATAGAAATAGATCTTATGACAGATTTTACCAAAGTCATAAAGAAGTTGCACTACTAGATGGCTAGAAGTGGATTGACTCGCCATTATGCTTTGTCTACGCCTATTCGGATGACTTCATGGATCAGATAAGTTAGCTCAAATGTACAAAAAGGAAACTCAGTATATTTACAAGGAGTTCCAACCTATCGCTCGTGATAGAGACTTCAAGAGTACCCCTAGATTTTGAACTAACTCATAAAAAAGAGTTAGATACGAGATTGAGCCTTAACATATATGTCCACTCATAGGTAGAAGGACAATCAAAAGGACAGTATGAATGTTTAAGGATACAATAGACCAAATGATAAACCAAGGCATCGGTGGGAACTTATTGTACCACTTGTTAAGTTTATGTACAAATCCGTAATTGCCAAACAATGATTAATGTAGCCTTATGAAGCGTATTACGAAAAGAAGTATTGACCACCACTTTATTGTAACAAAGTAGGTGAGCAAAGGTATAAAGTCCTGTCGTCGTAAGGGAAACGACTAAGATATCTGCCCAATAAAACAAAGAATAAAGAAAGCTCAGGACAGACAAAAGTCTTACGCTGGTACGCGTAAACCCGAACTGCATTCTTGAATGCGGAATTAAAGTTTCTTAAGATTTCTCCATCTAGAGGAATTATAAGTTTAGATACAAGAATGTTGAGATCACGTTTTATAGGACCTTACGAGCTCCTAGAAATGATAGGCCTAGTAGCCTATAGCTTGGTACTTCCACCATATTTGGGGAAAGTACGAAATGTTTTTTTCCACGTGTCGCAGCTTATGAAATACGAAAATGACCCATTCTCGTAAACCAACATGATGACATGACCTTTGACTCGGATGGGTTATGATGAAAATCTCGACTAATTTGATCGTGCGATTCAACGATTAAAGAAGCAAATTTGGGTCTTATAATGAAAGTCCAATGGAAGAACCATGGACGAAAGAAAAGCACAAAGAAAGTTATGATGTTATGATGTTAAGATACCCATACTTTATGAGGTATGCAAATTTCGACTAAATTTCTTTTAAGTAGGATGTAATACCCCGAAATTAGACGCCCAATTACGGTATTAAAACCCGTAAATTAGAAATTATTTGAGATGATTCAATCCATAAGATATCGAATAATGATTTCGATTATTTACGAAGGAATGAATTCCTATTTTATATTCACGAGAATTGTGAATTAAGAAATAAAAGTATATGAAGTATATCGACAAGATTATTTTAACGTCGATCACGTATCGATAGTTAAAATTATGATATTTTCTAAGCAATTAAGCTTAGAATTAAATTCCATTATTAATGGAATAATGTAATAAAGTAATGACGACCATTTCGAGATGAGTCGATAATGAACGTTTTGCAACGCTTTCAAACGTTAACGCTTTGAGATGAAACGAGCGTTTTAATCGATCAAGAAATTATAGGAATTAATTTCCTATGATTAGTATATGTAATTAAAGTATTATTAAGCATTAAATCAATGCTAGATCAACAAGAATTGAGAGTGACCAATTTTTCAAACGTTTGAAAACCCTAATTTTCGAACTCGGTTTTATCGCATAAAATGATGCCATTAATTTATCCTATGATATTATTTATCATCTAAACTATATGTGATAACATATATCAATGTTGGGCATGGAAAATAAAAATTTGACCTATGGTTTATGTGTAATAGCCGAAAACCCTTGAAGGTGTAACAAAGTGTGTTGTTGATTTTTCCTATTGCATGTATCTACTATATGAAAATGTGATTAATTATAACCTAACTAAGCAATTAAAATCAGATATATATGTGTGTGCATCGTGTATGTGGGTGTGTGTGAAGAGGTGTGCATGTGTGTTGTCCATATGCATGAACCATGGGTGACAAATGTCACCCATAAACAACCACCCCACCCCTACACCATTTTCAGTCGTCCCCTCCCCTCTCCAAACTGAAGCACCTCAGCCCCAAACCCATTACCAAAGTGTAATGTACACTCTCCAACTATCCATCCTCTCATCCCTCTCGTCTCCCCATTTCTCGACCAAGCCGAGGTGTTGCTATGGATCGAGGCTCCACCGGAGTCATGAGCTCCGTCGCACCTCCATCTCTCTCTCAACCTTGTCAAAATCTGATCCAAGGTAAAATCCCTACACCCATAAGTTACTTTGATCAAAATATACACATGCATGTTCATCAATAAGCTTGATGGTGTTGGTTCTATACTTGAAAGTGATTGCATGTTGTTAATCTGGACGATCAGTAACTTCACGAATTTATTTGACTAAGTTTCAGTGGTCCGATGATTGTGAATTTTTGATATGTTGAAATTATATGTGTCTAGTATGCCTCTGTAAAATTTCAAGTCCATCCAACTTGATTTGCTATTTTAATTATATTTATAAAAAACACTGCACAAATCTGCGAAATCGCCGTGTTTATCACCCATAGTGCGTGGCTTTCGTTTTAAGTTTGGATAATGATAAAACTCTAAAATTTTGCAGAAACATAATTCAGCATGTCTAGAAGATTCCTGTAAATTTTCAGAATTTTCTAAAAGTTTTACTATTTATTCCAGATTTTACAAGTTAACTGCACAAAACTGTCACGGAGTGATAGCTTGTGGTAAAACATTTTATCTCCCAATCTATTGTGAATCATTGAGTGAGGCTTTTCTGGATAAAACTAGACTTAAGTGGCTTTTCAATATGATTTGTTTCATTTCCAGATTCCTTATAAGGAACTAACGGTGAATTTTTAAAGTTGATACATTACAGTAAGTTGTTTTGGACAAACTGCCTTAGTAAATTTTTCATATAATAGGCTGTTCGAGTATGACTTTTACGTGAGGTGTTCAAGCCATTTGTAGTCCGATTTGGACTTGGGTTTCTTCATAAGAAATGTTCCTCACCATGTCTAGTTATGATCTGGAAAGTTTGATCCCAAACCAAGTTTTATAGGTATACTTTTCATCGACCCAAAGTCACCTACTGGAAACTGTCCATTTCCAACTAGTTAACTTTGAGCTTATGTATTTCTCGATGCGTCAGATATTTTCTAGTATGGTCTTCATGACATATGTAGTACTTGTTACAAGGTTTCTAAATTGGTAGCCTGCAGCCATTTTGGCATTGTGAGTCAAAGTTACGAGCCTCGAAAACCCCTCGTCGCTAAGCTAAAACTGAAAATTCTTAAAAGTTTCTAAGTATAGAAGTCAGTTTGAGTTGCCCACTTTGAGACCCTATATCTTCAGAACCACGACTCTTTGGATTTAATTCTTCTTAGAACTTGTAGTACATGTTTAGAGGTTTCCAGAATGTATCTTTGTGCGACCATACGTATTCTGAATCGAGAGTTATGGGTCGTCAAAGTACGTCACTTGGGTTGTTTCAAGCTGTTTTTGCTGAAATTAAAACACTTGAAATTTGACTAAGTGTTGGAAACCCCTATGTGAAGTATGCCTTATGTGACTAACATGCTATTAATCGATGCATTCATTATGTTATGTCGCAAAGATACGATAGAGCATTATAAGATGTACGAATTATGATAAAACATCATGATACGATATTTTCACGAAAGATACCTTAACGTGAAATATTTGACTAGGTCTTCTCACGTGGTTAATCGAGTGTATATCATACCATGATATACACTAAAGTAGAAATATGGGTTCTAAGACCCAATGGATTTTTCCACTCCAAAACCTCAAGGCGAAGAATAGATAGGTTAAAGCTAGGACTTCACTACCAGAAATGGAATTAAGCGATCTATACCCGGTGGGCTTTACTCTACTCAAAAATAAAATGCTTTTGAAATATTTATTTACGATGCTTATTTTAATCGTTGTTAAATGTTTACAAGATTACCGCCAAAAATGTTTATGTTTTGTGTATGTATCCTATCCATGAGATTGATATGAATGACATGAATGATATGAATGTGTTGGGTCACCCCAACTTATGAATGAAATCGATATCGGATCCTATGCCGGAAGAGCTTATACCGGCTAGGATTAACGTGTACACTAAGGTGATTGTGTCTCAGAAGGACAATTCACGGCGGTCACGGCGTCGTGAGGAGGCCTCTTCACGACGTTCGACTATGATGTTATGATGAATGATGATAAGGATATGGATCATACACACTGAAGAAAAATGCCCGCGGTGATGATTTTGAGAAATGATGAAAAAGATTTTAGTAAGCACAAGGCATTTCAACTAAAACCCTTGTGTCTTACCATGATGTGGCAGTGTAATCTTCAAATGATAAAATGTTTTGGCATGAGTCCACTGAGTGCATTCTTGTACTCACCGCATGTTTGTTTTAAATGTGCGAGTTGAGGATGATGGATGGAGCAAAGTTGAGCATTAGGACCGTTGTCATTTGAAAAGTTTATACCTTGATAGTACATCGTCATATGTACATATCACATGTCTTCCGCTGCAAGAACCCCAAATTATGTAATATAGTCCAAAAATATAAATGACATATGTATCATGCTTTTATTAAAGAGAGTCTCCATGTTGTTCATTCATGTTTACGCTTATAGTCCTCGCTAATCCGTATTTAGGATTGTGGGGTGACAGATGTATCGAGCGGTTCGCTCTTGAACCCAAAATCTTCTTTAAGGTTAAGTCTAGATTGAGTCATTAGACTTCTAGAGATCACCGACAATGCTCAACACTCCATCACATCAAGCTCAACCGAAATGAGGTAAATGACTCTTTCCCCAAGTTTTGAAAATTAGCGGCCGGACGAATGTTTATGAAATGATTTTTTTTAAATAAAATGAAAAGTTTAAAGTGAAGGATGATTGAAATGATCTTTGAAAAGAAATGAAAGCTATGAGAACGGTTGAAAATAAATGATATGACAAATGACTTGTGAAGAAAGTTATGAAAAGAATGAAGATATAAGAAAGATGATGACAATGCTATGAGAAAGTTTTGGCACGATATGCCAAAGATGAAATGTTTGAATTCCTGGAATTTAATAAGGGCTCATTATTATGAACAAAGTTATGATTTTTCACGTTTTAAAATGATTGAGATTGGACATTGAATTGTCAATATGTTATGTTGAATTCTTTAAATTCAACGAAATAAGTGCGTATAAATGAGCTACGTAGGAATATTCGAAGTTTTACTTCAATCTCAAAGTTGATTATGATGATGAGCATGCTAGTTCAACAGAACGTAGACTTTATAAGACGCATGATCCCTTTTTACGAAAGAACATAGAAGTAAGAACTTCCTTCAATTACAAGAACAAGAGTAATGATGGATTTGAGAACTTCATTCCATCTTGAGTGAAGAAAAGTGAAAGATTTATACGAAATTGTTCGACCTCGACATGTACGACCTCGGCTTCGACATCGACATGTGCGACTGTCGACTTCAAAATCGGCATTTATAACACCGCCTTTGACATGTCGACTGGGGTAGTTTGTCTGACCTCGGTGTCGGCAATATTCTGTACTACCTCGGCATCGGTAACGGCATGTACGACCTTGGTGTCGGCATCGCTTATGACCCGGCGCGAAAGCGTGTAAATTTCCTGCACCGCGCAGTGATTTTGTTTTGACTGCTCGGTCGTGTGAACTCCGATTTACGTCGGGTTTTCGTCTCACGTGCTCCTAATACACTATACTTCATTTCTTATGAAGGACCAAATTCCTGATTCCTACTCCAGAATTCATGAGAATCAGTTGAAGTTAGTTCTACGATTTGAAAAGAGTAAGATCATTATATGGCGGGATACGAATCCTAGAATGTTACTAAGAAAGTAAGATCTTCAAGAATACAAGTAGAACCTCGACATACATGAGAACTTTGTTGATGACCTATTACGGGTATATAAGCTTTCAAATTATATCCATTACCCAATTTCATCATTGAGTTTAACTCTACGACCTAGTTCCAATTGAGAAATCATTCGAGTTTCTCACTTCTTCAAGAAAACTTCCAACTCAAAAATTTACAAAGTGTCATTTTGAACCCAAAGCCTTGTGTGATCGAGAATATAATTGTGGACGGTCCGCCAGCCCATATGACCAAAGAAATCTCGTAGAGTCGTCATTCGGTCTTGGACCCTAGATCCCCATTATTCGATTCAAGGAGCATATCGATGCAATAATAAAAAGATGTTATTCGATTTGTGAGACAAGACTCCCTCGCATAGTAGTCGTGATAATTTCTTCTCGACTCTTGAAACCATCAAGTAAGATGAAAGTCGACTTACCTTGTCACCTAAGAGCGAATTAGTAAAGCGATAGATGTCGGGCATGAAATAGGTCGACTCATCTCACCACCTAAAAGTTTCGATCAAGAAAGTGATGACATCAAGAAATTATGATGTAAAGAAAATCTCGATGAGACGAGATATTTATTTTCCCTATGATACACATGGATGTGAGGACCTTTGATGGGGTTAACAAAGAATGATAACAGTGAAGTTATACCATCATACAACTATTATGATAACAAA
Source organism: Salvia rosmarinus (assembly GCA_036937905.1). NCBI lineage: Eukaryota > Viridiplantae > Streptophyta > Magnoliopsida > Lamiales > Lamiaceae > Salvia > Salvia rosmarinus. The sequence goes on from JAODLM010000806.1 coordinate 7,120, forward strand.
GTTATGAATAAGATACTCTTTAGCATTGAATGCAAAGAGCAACAATAAAGAAAAGTATATGATACCTATAGGATATGAATTTTCCTTAATATGTCATGACGAGAGCGATTACAACTTATCTTTAAGATAGTTGGATGTCCTTGAAACCTCGTTAGTAGGTTGGACATGTTTAAAAAGAATGAAGATGCATACAAGATATTCTTTTCAAAGAATATATATATATATAAGGAAATGATAGCGTCTCAGACAACAAATCTCCCGCCTTATACCTCAATCAATGAGATTATGTTTGAGCATAATCGATTCCGAGTAATTAAAACTTAGTTAAACAAAAGATAATGAGATTGAGGAATCATAATCCTCAAGATTGTGTGAACGACGAGGATAGCCCTAATATGTGAACTAAGTATGGAGGAAATAACTCCGAGGCCAAGACATGGAAATAAGATGCTTAGAATTTAAGTTATGGAGTACGAAGGTACTACCCTACCGAGCCATATGACGATGATAACGGTTTTAGTCCTGAAAGTGGAAACCGAAGTATAAAGAAAGTAAGATTACTTTCAGATACCATGCTCAAGAAAACAGACAAAAGTCAAAAATAGCAGAAGAAATTACGAATTATACAATTAGATAGTTCCTGATATGACATAAGTTTCAGAAATGTTATGACTTCGATAAGTAAGGTAATTCCCTTGAAGTAAGGAAACGGATTAAGAAATAGATTCATTATTTTGAAATAAATCTTAATACTCTAAGTTATAATGACACGAAACGCTTGTCTTGTGTAACTTAATAGTTAACAAGCAAGATAGCTTCTATAGATCCTGCAAAGGAAATCCAACCAAGAGAACACAGGAAGAGATTCACATTGAGGGACTTTAAGATAAATCCAATTGGAAAGATTATCCCTCACACATTGTGACGATCAGTAAAATGGGATATTAAGTATCTCGGACATGGGAATGAAGCATTCATTAAATGTCAAGAAAGTGGTAAAGATTTTTGACGTCAAGGCAAAAGTATAATACGTCCCTAGTGGACAAAGGATTTTATCTTATGCGAAATTGCATGATGAATCAATAAAAGATTAAGAAGAAACGACGATATCCAAAAGGATATTACAAATGATGGCACTAAAGGCTGTATAAGGATTTCTAGAGATGAGTTTAAAGTAAGGATATATGAGAAATATATTCCTAAGATCGATAAAGTGAAAAAGGGAATTAAATCATTCATACTGGATTATGAATGAATGATAGTGATAGAAACATGACGATCTCTAAGATGAGACTTAGTTATCGAAATATATCAATATCAAAGGATAAGTTGATGTAAACCTAACCACAAATGCTATTAGTAAAACATAACGATACTAATACCGAGAAGTATAGGGTGAATGAGGCAATGTAAGGCCATAGTAAGGGAACATGATGTCCCAATGGAAAGGACAAAGACATATGAAATAGATATTTACTGAATAGACGGAACACCGTAGACCAAAGCCTATACTTGACCGAAAAATGTAACAAACAAAACCCAAAAGGCATGATAGGTATGAGGAAAATTTCTAATACCTGTAAGATCTTATTCGATATAGGTGCTTGCTAACATCGCACAAGTGTGCGAGAAGCTATAGAACCCAATTCGTGGTAAGTGAATCAAGAAATGAAAATCCTTACCTATACGAGAATTTTGACCATCACAAATGTTGCTCAAGCTCAGAATTGAACCTAGAATCGCCTAAAGTGCTATCCAATGATTTGGATCATTACATCTGTGTGAAACGTAGATATAATTTTAGAGACAAGAAGTTTCAAAATGGCCGTCATTCATGTGATTAGTGACTTGGGCTAGCACTTTTCGTTAGAGGTTTCACACTGACGTAATATCAAGACTCCACCTGCTCGCCTATGCGAATATCTTTAAGGCAATATACGATCAAGATGTAAAACGAAATGAGTATTAAGATAAGAGTCATGAGTCATCTACGGGCTATATATGTCTTAAAGTGTATAATTCTTTAAGAGATTCTTCTTGTTTAGAAATCCTCCATTACTTAAATTAAGTCGGATTTATCTAAAATATCCGCTATGTATGACAAGAAAAGAGAGTTTAACGGGTAAGAGTTAACCCCAAGGCCTACAAGGTTATAACTCACACGAGCATATCGGCTCTTTTATTATGAACTAGGCATGGATTCGAACAGCTTGAAGAAATTTTGCACCTCGGACCGGATGCTCAGAACTATAGAGTGTCAAATGAGGATGGTACCCAACGACGATCCGCTTGCCAACAGATCGGAGGAATTTTGCAAAAGAAGTATCAAGAGAATATTTTCTCCATGATAAAATTACAAAGCCCGACAGACTTACCGTGATTTGTCAACGTACTTAAGCATATATATAATGCGTGAGGAACGACACCTACGAGTACTTGTCCCGAACCTCGGCAAGTTACACAAAGACGGCATAAAGGAATGGTTGTACCATGATGTTTCAAACGCCGCCCCACGCCCCGTGCCATCAATGGTACCGAAAGAGACGAGGCGGCAAAAGGACAAAATCTTATCGCCTCATGGATTAGAGAATTACCACTACCAACCCAACCATACTTTCGATAAAAGTAACACCAACTTCTAGTATTGAAGAAGAAACGGGAAGCACTTGACCCCTCGGCTCTCTAAAGAGAACGACCATCGTAAGTATGAAAATAAAACGCATTGGAGAAAGGCAAGTTTCAAGGAGAGAGTACGACTGACAAAGGTCACTCAAAGACATAGAATCTTAGGATCATATAAGACTTATATGTAGATAATGGTTTATGATGAAAATGATGTGATTATAATAGGTAAAATAAACGTAGTTTGGAAGAGTTTATGAATATGGTGAAGAAGTGTCAAAGTTTTGAGTGTAAAAAGAGCTGGCACGCTTTATAATCGGGCATTTCGGAGACCGACCGTAAGTAATGTATGAAAAGTCCTCACTGAGGCATTATGATGTAATATTATATGGTCTTGAAGAATGATATCCGAAATACGAAAATGAATTGTTCTGAATAAAATATGGTTACTATGAGATAATAGTTACGCTATTCGGACTAACCAATGCACCAAATTTATGAACCTCAAAAATCGAGTGTTTCACACATACCTAGATAATTTTTATCTCAATCTCATAGATGATGTTCTTATCTATCCAAAGGACGAAAGAACATAAAGAAAATCGAAGGTCGTCTTACAACTTTTAAGAGTCGCGAATTTTGCCAAATACAGTTTTGTAAATTTCAGCTTAAAAGAGAAATATTCTTTAGGCACATAGTGTCATTAGAAGAAAACAATGTAGATCTGACAAAGGACAAAACAATTAAAGATGAAAGACGTCAATGACCTAAAATAAGATCATGAAATTTATAGATTGATTAACTACTATTAGAGATCCATTGAGACTCTCTAAAGTAGCAAGGCCAATAACATAGCAACCCCAAAAAGGAATCAAATTTACACGGATTAATAAAAGTAAGGCTATGTATTAATATGAGATAAATAATAACTTATGTGTCACGATGACTTAGGCCACATGAATGTAATTTCCCAACTCATGACTTGAAATAGTGACAGAATCGATTTAAGAAAAAAAAGATCGTCGAGACAAAGGATGGAGGAAAAGTTAGAAAAGATCCGAGAAAGGTTAAGGACCGGAGGATTTAAGAATTTCAGAGGCGCTTGGACAACGCCTTATTGTCTCAAGGAAGAATATGCGCCTGCACGACGCAAAACTTCAAAATGAAATAATGAGCGAGGCTCACGATACACCCTACACCGCCCACCCATAGTACTAAGATGTACCAAGACCGAAAGAAAAGTTTTGGTGGGAAGGCGTGAAACGAGACATAGCTTCTTTCAGAGAACACCGCCTTGTTTGCCACAGATGAAAGCATTACACCAACGTCCATACGGAAAGTTACAAATGTTGGAAATACCCGTGGAAATGGGATGAAATAACGATGGACTTCGTTACGAACTTACCCAAATCAAAAGAGGGAACACCGCTATATTTGTAATTGTTGATAGACTCACCAAGAGTGCTCATTCCTACCAATCCAAAGTACTTATGGATCTGACAAGTTAGCCCAGTTGTATGTAAAGGAAATTATACGACTTCATGGAGTGCCAAAATCTATTACCTCTGATAGTAACAGTAGTATAAATACCAAAGTCTTGGAAATTTCACTCTTATATCAATAAATTAAGAACCCTTCACAATTTACAAAAGTTTGAATTTATTCTTCGAGCAAAGAAACTTGGATACAAGATAGGAAAGATGGCAACTAATCAAGAAAAGATTATAAATGTGATAAATGATCACCTATGAACGGTTAATGTAGAATTTAATGCCTAAGATATAAATTTCAGTCTAAATTATGGTATGTCCTTATAGAAAAGGAAAACTCATCAGAAAAGTTAAGAAAAGGAGAACAGAAATAGTCGGGAAATCAAGGACGAATGTAAGTAGTATTCCCACAACCAAGGTGAAATATGACTAAAAGAGAAAATGAAGACGGAATAGAATGCAAATTAAAATAAGGAATGAAGAGCTAAAGGATATTTTAAGGAGCACTAGACAGTTGTTATATTGTCTAAGAGATAGATATATACATATATTTCCAAGCAATAATAAGCTTAGAAATAAAACCAAGAATGAATTTCATGATCCTTCTCATACCGCCAACCGTGCATTATTAAGACGTATTATGATTTACGAGTAAAGTTAGATGGCACGGAATGGAATGAGATGTAACCATGATTGTCGAGCAGTGTCTCGGTTGCCAACAAGTGAAGACATCGTATCAAATGCCTTATAAGAAGTTATGATCTCTAGAGATATACGAATGAGAATAGAATGATATAGAAATAGATCTTATGATGATTTTACCAAAGTCATAAAGAAGTTGCACTACTATATGGCTAGAAGTGGATCGACTCGCCAATTATGCTTTGTCTCGCCATTCGATGACTCATAGACCGATAAGTTAGCTCAAATGTACAAAAGGAAACCAGATATTTACAAGGAGTTCCGAACCTATCGGTTCGATAGAGACTTCAAGAGTACTAGATTTTGAACTAACTCATAAAAAAGAGTTAGATACTAGATTGAGCCTTAACATATATGTCCACTCATAGGTAGAAGGACAATCAAAAGGACAGATGAATGTTTAAGGATACAATAGACCAAATGATAAACCAAGGCATCGGTGGGAACTTATCAGTACCACTTGTTAAGTTTATGTACAACCGTAGCCGTCAAACAATGATTAATGTAGCCTTATGAAGCGACATTAAAAGAAGTATCGACCACCACTTTATTGTAACAAAGTAGGTGAGCAAAGGTATAAAGTCCGTCATTGTAGTGAAACGACTAAGATATCTCGCCAATAAAACAAAGAATAAAGAAAGCTCAGATGATAAAAGTCTTACACTGTACGCTGTAAACCCGAACTCGCATTCTTGAATGTGGAATTAAAGTTTCTTAAGATTTCTCCATCTAGAGGAATTATAAGTTTAGATACAAGAATGTTGAGATCACGCTTTATAGACCTTACGAGCTCCTAGAAATGATAGCCTAGTAGCTATAGCTCGGTACTTCCACCATATTTGGGGAAAGTACGAAATGTTTTTTTCCACGTGTCGCAGCTTAAGGAAATACGAAAATGACCCACTCGTAAACCAACATGATGACATGACCTTTGACTCGATGGGTTATGATGAAAATCTACGACTAATTTGATCGCATTTATTCAACGATTAAAGAAGCAAATTTGGGTCTTATAATGAAAGTCCAATGGAAGAACCATGGACGAAAGAAAAGCACAAAGAAAGTTATGATGTTATGATGTTAAGATACCCATACTTTATGAGGTATGCAAATTTCGACGAAAATTTCTTTTAAGGGGGTAGGATGTAATACCCCGAATTAGACGCCCAATTACTGGTATTTAAAACCCGTAAATTAGAAATTACCGAGATGATTCAATCCATAAGATATCGAATAATGATTTCGATTATTTACTGAAGGAATGAATTCTATTTTATATTCACGGAGAATTGTGAATTAAGAAATAAAAGTATACGAAGTATATCGACAAGATATTTTAACGTCGATCACGTATCGATAGTTAAAATTATGATATTTTCTAAGCAATTGCTTAGAATTAAATTCCATTATTAATGGAATAATGTAATAAAGTAATGACGACCATTTCGAGATGAGTCGATAATGAACGCTTTGCAACGCTTTTCAAACGTTAACGCTTTGAGATGAAACAAAAGCGCTTTTAATCGATCAAGAAATTATAGGAATTAATTTCCTATGATTAGTATATGTAATTACAGTATTATTAAGCATTAAATCAATGCTAGATCAACAAGAATTGAGAGTGACCAATTTTTCAAACGCTTGAAAACCCTAATTTTCGAACTCGGTTTTATCGCATAAAATGATGCCATTAATTTATCCTATGATATTATTTATCATCTAAACTATATGTGATAACATATATCAATGTTGGGCATGGAAAATAAAAATTTGACCTATGGTTTATGTGTAATAGCCGAAACCCTTGAAGGTGTAACAAAGTGTGTTGTTGATTTTTCCTATTGCATGTATCTACTATATGAAAATGTGATTAATTATAACCTAACTAAGCAATTAAAATCAGATATATATGTGTGTGCATCGTATGTGGGTGTGTGTGAAGAGGTGTGCATGTGTGTTGTCCATATGATGAACCATGGGTGACAAATGTCACCCATAAACAACCACCCCACCCCTACACCATTTTCAGTCGCCCCTCCCTCTCCAAACTGAAGCACCTCAGCCCCAAACCCATTACCAAAGTGTAATGTACACTCTCCAACTATCCATCCTCTCATCCTCTCGTCTCCCCATTTCTACCAAGCCGAGGTGTTGCCATGGATCGAGGCTCCACCGAGTCATGAGTCTGTCCGCACCTCCATCTCTCTCTCAACCTTGTCAAAATCTGATCCAAGGTAAAATCCCTACACCCATAAGTTACTTTGATCAAAATATACACATGCATGTTCATCAATAAGCTTGATGGTGTTGGTTCTATACTTGAAAGTGATTGCATGTTGTTAATCTGGACGATCAGTAACTTCACGAATTTATTTGACTAAGTTTCAGTGGTCCGATGATTGTGAATTTTGATATGTTGAAATTATATGTGTCTAGTATGCCTCTGTAAAATTTCAAGTCCATCCAACTTGATTTGCTATTTTAATTGTATTTATCAAAACACTGCACAAATCTGCGAAATCTCCGTGTTTATCACCCATAGTGCGTGGCTTTCGTTTTAAGTTTGATAATGATAAAACTCTAAAATTTGGCAGAAACATAATTCAGCATGTCTATAAGATTCCTGTAAATTTTCAGAATTTTCTAAAAAGTTTTACTATTTATTCCAGATTTTACAATTTAACTGCACAAAACTGTCACGGGAGTGATAGCTTGTGGTAAAACATTTTTATCTCCCAATCTATTGTGAATCATTGAGTGAGGCTTTTCTGGATAAAACTAGACTTAAGTGGCTTTTCAATATGATTTGTTTCATTTCCAGATTCCTTATAAGGAACTAACGGTGAATTTTTAAAGTTGATACATTACAGTAAGTTGTTTTAGACAAACTGCCTTAGTAAATTTTTCATATAATAGGCTGTTCGAGTATGACTTTTACGTGAGGTGTTCAAGCCATTTGTAGTCCGATTTGGACTTGGGTTTCTTCATAAGAAATGTTCCTCACCATGTCTAGTTATGATCTGGAAAGTTTGATCCCAAACCAAGTTTTATAGGTATACTTTTCATCGACCCAAAGTCACCTACTAGAAACTGTCCATTTCCAACTAGTTAATTTTGAGCTTATGTATTTCTCGATGCGTCAGATATTTTCCAGTATGGTCTTCATGACATATGTAGTACTTGTTACAAGGTTTCTAAATTGGTAGCCTGAAGCCATTTTGGCATTGTGAGTCAAAAGTTACGAGCCTCAAAAACCCCTCGTCGCTAAGCTAAAACTGAAAATTCTTAAAAGTTTCTAAGTATAGAAGTCAGTTTGAGTTGCCCACTTTGAGACCCTATATCTTCAGAACCACGACTCTTTGGATTTAATTCTTCTTAGAACTTGTAGTACATGTTTAGAGGTTTCCAGAATGTATATTTGTGCGACCATACGTATTCTGAATCGAGAGTTATGGGTCGTCAAAGCACGTCACTTGGGTTGTTTCAAGCTGTTTTGCTGAAATTAAAACACTTGAAATTTGACTATGTTGGAAACCCCATGTGAAGTATGCCTTATGTGACTAACATGCTATTAATCGATGCATTCATTATGTTATGTCGCAAAGATACGATAGAGCATTATAAGATGTACAATTATGATAAAACATCATGATACGATATTTTCAATGAAAGCATACCTTAACGTGAAATATTCGACTAAGTGCTACCACACGGTTAATTGAGTGTATATCATACCATGATATACACTAAAGTAGAAATATGGGTTCTAAGACCCAATGGATTTTCCACTCCAAAACCTCAAGGCCAAGAATAGATAGGCTAAAGCTAGGACTTACAGATCCGAAATGGAATTAAGCAATCTACATCCGGTGGGCTTTACTCTACTCAAAAATAAAATGCTTTTGAAATATTTATTTACGATGCTTATTTTAACTGTTGTTAAATGTTTACAAGATTACCGCCAAAATGTTTATGTTTTGTGTATGTATCCTATCCATGAGATTGATATGAATGACATGAATGATATGAATGTGTCGGGTCACTCCCAACTTATGAATGAAATCGATATCGGATCCTATGCCCAAGGCTTATACCGGCTAGATTAACGTGTACACTAAGGTGACCGTGTCTTTGTAAGGACAATTCACGGCGGTCACGCGTCGAGAGTGAGGCCTCCTTCACGACGCTCGACTATGATGTTATGATGAATGATGATAAGGGATATGGATCATACACACCAAGAAAATGCCCGCGGCGATGATTTTGAGAAATGATGAAAGATTTTAGTAAGCACAAGGCATTTCAACTAAAACCTCAGGTCTTACCATGATGTGGCAAAGTAATCTTCAAATGATAAAATGTTTTGGCATGAGTCCACCGAGTGCATTCTTGTACTCACCGCATGTTTGTTTTAAATGTGCGGTTGAGCGAGATGATGGATGGAGCAGTGTTGAGCATTAGACCTGTTGTCATTTGAAAAGCTTATACCTTGATAGTACATCGTCATATGTACATATCACATGTCTTCCACCGCAAGAACCCCAAATTATGTAATATAGTCCAAAATATAAATGACATATGTATCATGCTTTTATTAAAGAGAGTCTCCATGTTGTTCATTCATGTTTACGCTTATAGTCCCCGCTAATCCGTATTTAGGATTGTGGGCCGTGACAAAAGAAGAAGGATGATAAACGAAAAGAAGGAATGAAGAGCTGAAGAATTTTTAAGAAGCGCTGTACAATATCATATTGTCTAAAGAAAGGATATATATATATATATATATATATATATATATATTTCAAGTAATAATAAGCTTAGAAATGAAATCATGAATAAAAGTTCATGACCTTTCTCACACCGCCCACCCAGGCAGCATTAAGAGATATTCGGATTTACGAGAAAAGTTAGATAGTAAGGAATGAAATGAGATATAACTATTGGTCGAGCAGTGTCTCGATTACCAACAAGTGAAGGCATTTTATCAATGACCTTATAAGGAGTTATAATCTCTAAAGATACACAAATGAAAATAGAATGACATGACAATGAATTTTATAACGGGTTTTGCCAAAGTCATAATGAAGTAACACTACTATATGGGTAGTAGTAGATCGACTCACCAAATATGTTCATCTCCTCGAATATTCGATGACTCATGATATGATAAGTTAGCTCACTGCACATAAAGAAAATCGTATTTTGCAGTGGAGTACCAAAACCTATCACTTCAGATAGAAACTCCAAGTTTACCCCTAGTTTTTAGACTAGCTCACCAAAAAGGATTTAGACACAAGATTGAACCTTAACGTAGATGTCCACTCACGGATCAATATGGACGTTTAAGGATATGATGAGTACATAAATGTTAAATCGAGGTGCAAGTGGGAACGTGTTGTACCACTTGTTAAGTTCACGTACGACCATAACTGTCAAGCAAGGATCAATATAGCTTTATGAAGCATTATGTGGAAAGAAGTTTTGACCACCACCTTATTAAAATAAAGTAGGTGAGAGACAGTATAAGGTCCTGACGTCGTAAATAAAACGATTAAGATATCTGCCAAATGAGGCAAAGAATAAGAAAAGCTCGTGATGTATAAAAGTCTTACCGACACGCCAGAATCGAACCGCATTTTGAATGCAAGAATAATGTTTCTTAAGATTTCTCCATCGAGGGAAATTATAAAGTTCAAACAAGAATGTTGAGATCACGCTTTATAGACCTTACAAGATCCTAGTAATGATAGCTAGTAGCCTATAGATTGATACTTCCACCAAATTGGGGAAAATGTAAATGTTTTCCACGTGTCACGCTTAAGGAAATACGAAATAACCCAAATCATGTGATCCGTCATGATGACGTGATCTTTAACTCAGATGAGTTGTGATGAAAATCTACGACTAATTTTATCATACGATTCAACGATTAAAGAATTTAGTTTGGGTCTTTAATGAAAGTCCAATGGAGAAACCATTGTCAAAGGAAAATCACGTGGAGAGTTAAAGATGTTATGATACTATGATACCCCATATTTTATGAGGAATGCAAATTTCGTGACGAAATTTCTTTTAAGGGGTAGAATGTAATATCCCAAAGAATTAAATGCTAATTACTTATATTTAAATTGTAAATTAGGGTTTCATTTAAATAATTAAATTAGTAATATATCGAATAATGATTTCGATTAACTACGAGGTAACGAATTCTATTTTATATTCACTAAGGATTGTGAATTAAGAAATATGATTTTATAAAGTGTTTCTAAAGATTATTTTAACGCCGATTGAGTATCGATAGTTAAAATTTCATAAAATTTTCTAAGTACTGAAGCTTAGAATTAAATTCCATTATTAATGGGATATTTTTAATAAAGTGATTACGACTTTATTACGACCATTTTGAGATGAGTCGATAATTAACGCTTTGAGACGCTTCAAACGTTAACGCTAGAGATGAATAGAAAATGAGATTAATGATCAAGGAATTATAATATTTAAATTCCTATGATTATTTTATGTAATTAGAGTATCATGTAGCATTAAAATAATTCTAGAACATTAAGGATTGATTATTGAACAAAGTTAGTAATTTGAAACCCTAATTTTCGAAATTAGGGTTTCTCAAATGGAATGATACCAATAATTTTTCCTATGATATAATTTATCATCTAAGACATATATTATGTCATATAGCTATTAAATGAAAAAAAATACTTAGTTTTGAGAATGGAAAAGACGTGAGTTTTGGTATGTAGAATAATTGAACTTCAAGTTTGCTATCCTATTACTATATTACGTGAATAATATGGTAATTTATGTATTATTGAGTATTTTTGTACACAATAAACAATGAATCAATAGATGATCAAGTGGGATGCATGTGTAAATGGTGATGGGCGATGGTTTGACAAATAAGGTAAAAGCTTTGTTACAACTCTTGTGATGATGTGCTTTACATTTGGGGATGAGTGTAGATATTTATATCATGAATTAGATAAAAATTAAACTACCTTCCCTTGTGCAAAGTGAAGTAGCCGTCGGTTCCTTTTCCATAAAGCAAAAGAATATTTTGTTTATTTCAAAACGGTGTAAGAACATTTACTTAAAGTTTAGTGATGATGTATCGGCATGACATTGTCGACTATTAAGTGATGTGTCACAAAATTTAAAGGCTTGCAAGTGTAAGGTGTATAAAACCAAAAAGAATAAAACTCATTTTTCTTTCTTTGTGTGAAAACCAACGGTGGTTATGCCCAAGTGTAAGATTTGAAATTGATTTGTTCAATGAAATTGTGTAAGTTGTGACATATGTGTAAGAGATGATGTATCATATTGTTGAGTCACCAAAATGTGTGTCTTGATTTAAGAGTGCCGATACATGTTGAGGAATGAAAGTGTAGGATGTTTTGTTCCTTTAATTAATTGATTGAGATGGATAGTAACTAGAGCATAGGGGTGATGTATTATGGAGTGACTCACCAAGTAAAATAATTTGTCTTGCTATGAATTGTGAGTGAGAGAACTGAGAGGAATAGGGCTTGGTACTAAGTGTTAGTTGCCTTATTTTTTCAACTTGTGTGTATTAAGTAATATTGCATCAAAACAAAACATATATCATCACTACACTCTTCACTGCCGTGGCTATTTTGAAAGAAAAGAAGTAGAGTGTTCTTCAATATTTATCCCCAAACCAAGATATAAAATCCTTTTGCACTAAAAATCGACACCGGTTAAAAGGTTAGGTTTTTAACGAGCTTTGTCTATACGTTAAAATTTTGGAATTCCAACCGTTCGATTTTATTATATATGCTTATGTTCTCAATGTTACAAATGTGAAGAATTATGCTATCATGTTTAGGGGTTTGCAAGTATTGTTTATTATGTTAAGTATGGTTCATATATGATGATTTAATTACAAATTAATTATGCTATGATTTATATAGGGTGATCGAAATTTATAAGGATCATGTGTTGATAGATTAATGATATATATTAGTAGTTAAGCTCCTAGTGAATTATTTGGAAATTTTGAAAATCATATGTTATATATATATAAACTACCAAAACTTTTGAGGTTTATGTGTTGGTGAATAATTATTGTCTAAGTATAAAGAAGGAAAAAAATGAAATGAAATGAAAACTTTGAGAAAATTCTTGAAAATGCCGAGGACATCAATTAATGGGTTTGTGATGCATGCTTGGCTTATGCTAAATGTAAAAGCATATTATGGATCTATAATAAATTTGAGGCATGTGATAAATTCATTAGATTTTTATAAAATGATTTGTATATATATTGGAAAATATCGAGACCTACTAGAATTGGTATATTGATGTATCAATTGAGATTGTTGAATATTATGATAGATTGGTAATATATGATGATGTTTAGGTATTGTGAAAATTTATAAGAATTTTTACAAAATATTTGCTAAATTAGAGTGTGATGGCCGTGAGCTCTGAGTATTGGATAGGAGATGTCCAATTTTCCTATAGCTAGTGTTAATACATATTAGTGATACTATGATAAAATAGTACACTATATGAATTTAGAAGAATTTTTGGAAGATGAATGAAAATTTAAGCTTAAGGGCCGTGAGCTTAGAATGGTTATATTAAGGATTTAATTCCTTAATATCAAGAAAAAAATAATACGTTATATGTCTAGAAATTATTTTAGAAATATTAAGAATTTATGGGATTTTATAAACATAGTATACTATGTTTACGGCGAAACGTTATATTAAATAACATTAGAAATGAAAAATAATGTTTAATGAATAAGTTAATTAATATTAATGAAAAATATTAATAGAGTTTATCGATTTACGTGAAAAATCGAGAATTATGGTTTTATGAAAAGAAATCGATTAAAAAAATCGATTTATATTGAAATTAGTTATTAAATTGTGAATTATTGAAGAATTTATTTAGAAAAGTCAAAATGTTGACTTATGATTTAACGTATGAAATACGTTCAATAAATACGCTAATACGTGTAAAACGTATTAAATTAATAAGAATATCTCAAGTGTGAGAAAAGATTTCATAATTGAAAACATTTTATTAAAAGACGTTATTACACGTCCAATGTTTAACCTAAATGGTTAATATGAGACTCTAAATCATATTACGTCTCTCTCGAAATACGAGAATTATTTTAATAAAATATGCGTTGAAACGGCGTATTAAGATTTGTTAAGGATTCAATTATTACTTTATAAGTTATCAAAGTTTAATAAACTTTGATATTCTCGAAAACGTGCCGACGCATCAAATCGTTTTTACGTAAAGGTTTAAACGCGGACGTGATCGCGGCGTGAAACGAAATCGAATTAAGAAAGTCTCCAATCCAGCGGGCGCTTTTCTCCTCGAGGATAAAATGTTTATCAAATATTTACAATACTTTCGCTGAGAAATGTCATTGAAATGATTACCTGCCCAAAGTGTTTATGATTTTATGTATGATTCTATCATTAGTGTTGGTTCGCTACCAACATATTATGATGAATATTGTGATGAATGTTATGATAATGAGGAGAATGTTTATGAGATGAATTGTATATGAGGAGGAGGATGATATTTTATGAGGAGGATGGTATGAATGTTTATGAGGAGGATGGTATGATGTATTATGAGGAGGATGATGTGATGATATTAATGTTGTTGGTTCGCTACCAACGTATGATTTTATTATGAGATTGATAGTTGTTGGCTCATCACCAACATATAATGATGTTATGATGATATTAAATGTTGTTGGTTCGCTACCAATGTATGTTGAAGTTATGATAATGTTATAAGAGAAATGATACGGATCATACAGACAGAAAATATGTCTGGCCAGACAACTTTTTATAAATGAGAAAATGTTTAGTAAGCACGAGTATTTCCACTAAAACCTCGTGTGTTACTGATGGGGCAGAGTAATTTAATGAAAATGTTTTTGGCATGAGTCCACTGAGTGCATTCTTGTACTCAGCCCTGCATATTTGTTTTTAAATGTGCAGATTGAGCTGGTGATGCGATGAAGCAGTGTTGAGCAATAGGAAAATTGTCGCTGATAGTATACCTTGATGGTACATCGTCATATGTACACATCACATGTTTTCCGCTGCAAGAACTTAAGTTATGTATTAAAGTCTAAGAATATGCTTGATATATGTATCACAGTTTAATGTTAAATGAAATCTCTGTTTATTTATCCCTGTTTAGAGTAATAATCCCGGCTAAATCTTACTTAGGATTTAGGGACTGTTACAACATTCGGCTAGAAATCTAAAATCAATCAAGACTAGTACAGTTTTTTATTTATTTTTAGTCTATCCGATGTGATTTTTCAATTCCAGTTTCACACATAACAATCGCAATTGTTGCATGTAATCGAAAAGAAAAGGAAGATATTAAAAGTACTCTTGATTAATAAAATTTAAAAGTGTGATTATAAAATGATGTCCGAAGTATTTGTCTTCGTCATGAAAAATTAATTGATACGTGCTTGGAAGCTAATTTTATAGTTTAAATCATAAAATACTTTGTATAGTTCAATATATATATTCACTTTGAGCTGTCACATATTTATAATCATATCTCTATGATTAATCTAATAGTAATATTATATAATCTACCATATTATACTTTTTGCAATCATGATAAACTATAGATACAGGCTGCATTTTATCAAATTTTCCTTTTTATTTAGAAAAAAAAAACCTTTCCATATAAACCATAGATATTGCAAATCTAGAAAAAGCTTGTTAGGCATGACAGGCGAAACGTATAGTTGGGTTTTACATAAATTGTTACAATTTCGGTAATCTGTCTCTCTCATCTTTTCCTTTGTCAGTACTGATCCCATTTGTGTACACGCCTCACCTTTTTCTTCTGTATTCAATTATTTGATTTTTCACAAAATTGGAGTATAGTTGATTCTCTCTGTCCCGCCAATTCAATTTTTTGTTTGTCCTTTGCCTATTTAGCTTTAATATTTGTAATTATTCAATTCATACGTTTTAACTAGCTAGAGAACTTTCATTTTTTGATCTTTAGGTCTAATCTCAAGAAATATTAATTTTTTGAGGTAGTCTCCTATACATTCATCCGTATATGCGGACTTTGATATTTTCTTTAATATAAATGATATTTTTTTTTAATGTAAATGATATTTTCTAAATTATAAGTAAAAAATAAATAATAATTTTCTTTAATATAAATAATAATTTTCTTAACAACAAATGAAATTTTTGTCCGTCCATACGATGTGGACAGATGTACATAAATTTTTTGTGTAATTTTTTGCCAGACTAGCTACATAATAAGTAGGCAAAGGTAAAAAGGATATTTATTTGGTTTGTTGTGTTCTCACTTTTCTGAATTTGACCATGCTCGTTATGATTAGGGCATACTTAGTACCTTAACTTTTAATTGTATTAAAAACCAGTTTCTAGTTTTTTATTATTTACATTTAATCAGGCGAAGACATCTTTATTTGATGTAAATTTTGCTCATATGATATCTCTAATTTACATAAAAGTTGTCATTTTTAATTTGTATCGTCGGAGATGAAAATAAACATGAATATACTTTAGGTGGTGATTGGTATATAGAAATAATGTGAATGAAATGGTGATTTGTGCATTCATTCTCAATCCTAGTAAGTGATTGAACCTATTTTGTGTATATATTTTGGATGATTAGTTACGTGTTTTGGCCCAATTTAGAGAACTAATTGTGCATATATTGATAATATCTAATTTTATAATTTGATACAGGGGTTGCAATAAAAATGAAATATTTCACACTATATTGAAAGTGTTTTGAGCATCAATGAACAAGTTGAAGTTGTGGCGGAGCTAAAGTAGTATGCTCATACTGCACTGATTTGTTGGAGATAAACATGATCTGCTTCGAATAAGGATTCACACTGTTGGGTATATATACTGAAAGCAAAATGTTTTTATACTTGTATAGAATGTTACCAAGTTCAAAATCCATAATAAAAAGAAAACCCTAAACTAAAATAATGAACCTTCAAGTACGTATTTGAGGCTAGCAAACTACAAATTCCGTCTCGGTAGGACATGTATTTCTATTACTATGAAATTCACTATTATTCTCAAAACTGAATTGTTAGCATATTACGTATGAATGTCCCTTTATCAATTTGTATAAAAGATTATATGGTGTGTTGTAGATCACAAAAGATCATATGATTGGATTAACTTTATGAGATATAAACTATTATCATAGCCGAAACGACCTGAGGACAAGTTGTTGATTTAGCCTGCAGTGTAAACAGAAAGTAGTTTGTCTTTATTACTTGTTTATATTGGTACGTCTTTACGTATTGATAAGGATCACAGTGAGATGTGTTCTTCTATCTAATCATAGTGAAGAACCTAGATCTCAATTACTTAATGTAATCCAAACCCTAAAAAGATTTCAGCTATATATACATGCTTGACTCTCACTTTGATTGTTATGGTCGACAGTCATGTGATAACTCAATATACTACGCATATTGGGTGGGAGCAGTTCATGTCTAACATCTGAAAATCTGTATTAGGTAACCGTATATAGTTTAGGCTGATGACATCCCTCTAAGTCGTTCCCAATTGTACGAGGTCCCTATAGAGCGGTAAGGTCGACCCGGTCATACTCTCAATGAAGGCTTAAAAATGCTACTATTCTATATCACGGAACAAAAATAGAAAAGAAAAAAAAATAATGTCCTAACATAATTGTAATATCCCGAAGAATTAAATGCCTAATTACGATATTTAAATTCGTAAATTAGGGTTTCGCCGAAATAATTGAAGTAGTAATTTATCGAATAATGATTTCGATTAATTATGAGATAATGAATTCCTATTTTATATTCACTAAGGATTGTGAATTAAGGAATAAATGTATAAAGTGTTTCGACAGTAATATTTTAACGTCAATTGAATATCGATAGTTAAAATTTCGTAAAATTTTCTAAGTGACGAAGCTTAGAATTAAATTCCAGTACTAATGGAATGATTTAATAATGTGATTATGACTTTATTACGACCTTTTTGAGATAGGTCGATAATGAACATTTTGAGACGTTTCAAACGTCTACGTTTAGAGACGATTTGAAAAATGAGTCTAATGATCAAGGAATTATAATATTTAAATTCCTATGATTATTTTATGTAATTAGAGTATTATTTAACATTAAAATAATGCTAGAGCATTAAGGATTAATTATTGAACAAAATAGCAATTTTCGAAAACCCTAATTTCGAAAATTAGGGTTTTTCACCTATGAATAATTCTAATTATTTTTTCTATGATATAATTTATCATCTAAAACATATATTATGATATATAATTACTTATAGCATGAAAATCAATTTTTGGCCTTTTAAATGGAAAAGTGTCGTGAACAAGTTTATGTAACAAGTTTTACATGAACAATTTTGCTATCCTTGTGTGTTATATATTTACGTGAGTCAAAGGGAGTATATTGCACACAAATCAAAGTAGTAAATGAAAGTGATCAAGTGGGAGCAAATAGGCTTGTAATAGCCGTGTATTTGGTCCAAGCCAAGAAAGAAGAAATAGTGGTACTCTTGTTGATTTGGCTTGCATGAATTATTGGGTAGATATTGTATTAGTAAGACAAGAATTAAGATTCCCTTGTGTACATGAAATGGCCGATGGATGCCATTACAAAAGTGAGAGTAATTGTTCCTTTAATTAATATTAATAAATTAATTAATTAGCATGACATTGTGGACTTTTGAGGTTGGAAGATTAATTGGGACTCTTTTGTGATCACATTAATGTGCATTTGGTTGAGTGTAGATATTTTATATAGGTGACATAAGACAAGAAATAAAGCTACTCATTTGTGCCAATTGAGAGGGAGTCGACGGCTTTAGTGAGCAAAAGTATGATTTTGCTTTGTTTTATTCAATGTGCTTTTACAAAGGATGATGTATTCTTTGTGTGTAGACGGTAATTAAGTTAATTGAGGTGAGAAGAAATTCAAGAATTCTTCCTCGTATGCATGAATTGACCGACACATGCATGGATCAAAATTGAAGATTTATTTTGCTTCCTCAATGGATTGTGATGTGCATTTATTATAGGAATATAATGATGTATCATATTGTCGAGTCACCAAAATTGTTGTCTTGCAAATTGATTTGGGTGTGACCGTGAGTGGTGTTGGTACATCAAGTATATTGTTTGGTTTTATTCATTAGTTTAAGTGTTATTAAGTGATAGCAATACAATAAAAATCACACCTCATCCCTTTTGAATTGCCGTGAGCTTTAAGAAGGTAAAAGAAAGAAAACATCACTTCTTCCATTTTGTTATTACCGTGAGCATTTGAGAGGAAAAGAAGGAGTTCTTCATTTCCAATCCCAAACCTTGATACAAAAGTCTTGTGCACTAAAAATCGATAACGGTTAAATGGTTAGAAATCGAACGATCTTTAATTATACGTTAAGATTTTCGCTTTCTAACGGTTAGATTTATATATATGCTTAGGTTCATGATGTGAAAAATTATGGAAATTATGCTATCATGCTAAGTTGTTCTTTAATAATGTTTAATCGTGTATATTCTTCATATATGATGAATTAATTGCAAGTTAATTATGCTATGAATTTTTGTAGTGGTGATCAAAAATTATAAGGATCATGTGTTGATAGATTAATGGTATATGTTAGTAGTTAAGCTCTTTGTGAATTATTGGAAATTTTTTTTGAAACCATATGAAATGAATATGAAACTACCGAAACTTTGAGGAACCATGTTGATGAAAGATTGATGTTAAGTGATTTTTAAAGCATGTAAATGTTGTATGACCTTAATTAGAATTTTAGAAAATATTTGCTATATAAAGAGCAAATGGCCGAGAGCTATAAGGGTAGAAGGGTGGTGTTCAAATTTTCCTATAGCTAATATTAATTCATATTATGGATACTATGATAATATAGAACATTATGTGATTTTATAAGAATTTTTGGAAGAATTTTGTGAAATAAATATATGAGGGCCGAATGCTAAGAGGTATAAGATTAATGGTATTAAATTCTTTTTACAAAGAAAAATCACATATTATATGTTAGAAAATATTTTAGACCCATTGAGAAATTATGAGATTTTATAAACATAGTATACTATGTTTATGGCGAAACGTTATATTAAATAACGTTAGAAATGAAAAATAATGTTTAATGGGTAATTTAATTAATATTTAAGAAAAATATTAATGAAGTTTATCGATTTGCATGAAAAATCGAGATTAGAGTTTTATGAAGATAAATCGATTGAAAATCGATTTATATTGAAATTAGATATTAAATATGTGATTTATTAAGGAATTTATTAAGAAAAGTCAAAACTGTTGACTTCAAATTAACGTATGAAATACGCTCGATAAATACGCTAATACGTGAAAAACGACACTTATATAAGGAAATCTCACAGGAGAAAAGATTTCATAATTGAAATCCTTGTATCAAAAAACGTGAGAATACGCCAACGCTTAACCTAAAAGGTTAAAATGAAATAGTTGAACATATCTCGCCTCATCGAAATACGAAATGTTTAGTTTAAGATACGCGATTGAACGGCGTATTGAATTGCTAAGGAATTCAAATTATATTAGTATAAGTTATCAAAGTTTATTTTAAACTTTGAAAATCTCAAAACACGACATGCATATACTAAAATCGCTTTTACGTAAAGCGTGAGACGCGGATGCGATCGCCGACATAGAAGGAAAACGAATTAAGAAAGCTTACATACCAGTGGGCTTCTTTTCTTATCCTCAAGGATAAAATGCTCTATTTATAATGCTTTCTTGAAATGAAAAGTAATTATTTATGATACTCTTTGAGAAATGATTATGAAATGATGATGAAATTACCGCCCAAAATGTTTATGTTTTATGTATGTATCATATCCATGAATGAATGAATGATGAATGTTGTTGGGTCGCTCCCAACTTATGAATGAAATCGATATCGGATCCTATGCCTAAGGCTTATACCGGCCAGATTAACGTGTACACCTAATGGTGACCGTGTCTGTAAGGACAATTCACGGCGGTCACAAATGACGTAGAGTGAGGCCTCTCTACGGGCGTAAATGTTAATGTTATGATGAAACGAAGGATATGAATCATACATACAAGGAAAATGTCTGCAGATTTAATGTTTATGAAAATGATGAAAAGTTTAGTAGCTCAAGGCCTTTTTAATCAAAACCCTCAGGTCTTACCATGATGGGCGAGTAATTAAAAGATGATAAAATGTTTTGGCATAAGTCCACCGAGTGCATTATTTGTACTCACCCACCATATATATAAGAAGATACGACAATAAAATCGGGCAAGATCTCCTCTATAACTAGAAAATATCCTGAAGGGGAGGGCTGAGCAAACAATCCACCAACAGAATCATATCGACAACATAACTTCAATGAACATTATCTTCATTTGATATTAGTAATGCAAGGAAACAAAATAGCTTTACATCCTGTTGACTAAACCGGTCAACCACATAGCATGCTCATGTCGAGACTCACATCATAATAACATAATAGCAAATCTTGTTCCCAATCATAGAGCAAAATAAAAGGACAAGAATACATCCATAACAGAACACATATATGAAACAACATTGCGGAAGCAGTTAGCGTGAAAGGAACCACAGCTCAACCCCTCAGCGTCGCCCATCCAGCCCTCCTCCATTTGTGAAAAACATTTGAAAAGATTTTTGGGATGAGTACTAGCGCACTCAGCTGGGGTTTTTAACAGAAAACAAAATCCATGATACCGTGTTTAGAGCACTTACCTAAGAAGGTTTTAAAACGTAAACCCACTTCTAAGTAAGCAAAACGATATTTTCCTTTTTGATACCTGACCCGTTATTACTGTTATTCCCATCATAGAACCACGGCTCGGAACGTATCCCGCCCGCCCATCACATCTCGGCCCGAATGAGATCCAACCACCACAATATCTCGGCCGAACATATCCAATGCCCACGCCCGTAACGTATCCGACCGCTAACCTGTGGACTTTAGGGGTCTATCCCCGTAAGAACCATAACCACCTCATTATAATTTTCGTGTGGACTTCCGGGATTTATCCACTTCAGAACCATAACCACGTGTTCAGGGTTTATCCCCTTACGATCAATACTCAAGATGGTGATCAACCCACCGAATAGAGATCCGTGCACAATCACAATAGAACCATATCTCGGATAAGAGAATAGTAATAACTTCGTTAAAACATTTTCACGGCGCACATGTTTTATTTTGAAATATCAGAGTAAATAACTCAAAATAAGCATATATAACCCAACCTGAACAGTCGAAAACGTTAACTGGGAGATATCCACAGATCCAACAACCTCACCGATCACACTGGTAGGTACCTGGTAACAAGATGGAACAACTTTTGGGGTCACATCCCATAAACCAAAGCAACAACGTGATCCAAACGAAGATCGAAACGAAACGGGGGTTTTCGACTTTCTGAACCCACATTTGGCACCCTTCGGGTTTTCAAATCAACTCGATGCAGAAGGGAAATATATTCAGGGCATCAAGACCTATAATAGGTTACCTTCAAAATATGCATGCATGCAAGTTGACACAAATCTTAGCAGCGAAGAAGCTTCAAAAATCGATGCTTATCCTTAAATCCAGGATAAACCATCCAAAACCGATGCATGAAAATGGAAACATAAGCAATATGCATAACGAGGAACATGGAATGAAAAAATATGTTAAAAATGGATAACCAGGGCATGTACTTTCTTTAGAAACTCGAAACAACGGAAAACATCCGGACATGCAGAACGCAAAAAACGGAAAAACGGAATTTATACTTTAGTAGAATGCATAGCCTGGAACTCAAAACCTAAAGGGCCCATAGCCAAAAGGTGGCCCGTTGACCACCAATCGGTGGCCAAGAGGGGCACGACGGCGGCGGCGGTTTGGCCAAATTGGTTGGCCTCCGGCCGTTTTCTCGTCTCGTCCCTTTAGAAACCTGAGCTCTATGCTATGCTATCTATTAAAAGGCGGAATGAAAACAATAAAAGGACAAAAACGGAAAAATAGGGCTGCCGGGATGGGTTGATCGGGCGGTGGTGGGCAAGAAGGCAATGGCGCCATTGCCGAGCCTCCCCGGCTCGATCCCTACTCCTCCAACCGCAGCGCACAGAGGAGCTGTTCGCTCGTCCGTAAACACAGAGACGAAGAAAATTAATGTTGAAAATGAAGGCCCTAGCCTCTATTTATAGGAAAATGGGCTACGCAGCTAGCTTGTCAGGTAAACGCCTTTTTCAAAACGCAAAATGACGATCTTTGTAAACAGACTCCAAATTTAGCAAACTTGGTACCCATGGACTCAAATAAAATACCGCATACAACGACTATAAACAAGATATGCTTTTAAAAGACCTATGAAAGTTCGGTTTCGATAACTTCCCTGAGTGCAAACCTTCGTGGGTGGTCGAAACCTACATACTTAGTGTCTATGAATTCTTCATAAGATACTCTTCATTAACGCCTCGAGGTTTCGTGACGATCACATCATCAAACAAAAGTCAACCTTTGACCCTTCTCGAAAAATACGCCATGCAAACCTGAAGCTTAGGAAGGACGGGGTATTACATCCTTCCCTCATTAGAAAAATTTCGTCCCTGAAATTTAAAACACGTGGCGGAAACAACTCAGGGTACTGTCCCTGAACTTGTCTTCCAACTCCCACGTAGCTTCCTCCTTGCGATGGTGATTCCACAACACTTTCACCAGCGGAATCTGCTTATTCCTCAACTCATTGACTTCTCGTTCCAAGATAGCCACTGGTCTCTCCTCGTAACTCAGATCTTCAGCAAGTATTACCTGATCCTTCTTGATCACATGGTTTGGATCGTACACGTACTTTCTCAACTGAGAAACGTGAAACACGCCGTGCACATCTCTGATGCTAGACGGCAAAGTTAACCTATAGGCAACGGGGCTGTAATACCCTGCATTCCTGTAGCAGAGATTAGCTCCTGATTAAGAGTTTATAAGAAGGGCATTGCATCCTTAAGAAAGAGTTGTCCAGCTAGAAGCTTTTAAATTAAGCTTCGAGTCGAGATTATAGAATTTGAGATTTATTCGAGATAGATTCGAGATAGAACCTGAGATAAGATTCTGAGGTCTTGTTTAGAATAAAAAGACTTAGATTTAAAGAGTTTTGAGATGATAAGTATGTGTTTATGGAAGTTTTGAACCCATAGTCTTGATTTCAAAGTTCTTGCTTTGTTACATTTGTTCGCCGTATAAACCCTAATCGTCGGCTGAATACCTAAAAGGGGTTTTAAAGTCAAATTTGTTTTTATAATTAAATTTTGATGTTTATAGTATATTAATTGAATTTTAAAAGAGAATTTCAAGCAAAGAACATTTTATCAGAAATTGAGTTTTGAAATCTGAACAGTATGGATCAATAGCATGTATTTATAACATCAGTATTATTTCTAAAAAAGTGTGCATTCTATAATTTTAGATCTATAAATTTCTAAAAATATGATTATTCATCATGTTTTAAAGAAAATGAAAAATCTAAAAAGAAAAAGGGAAGGATCTAGATTAGTGGTGAATTTTCCACCACATTAAAGAAAATGAGAAATGAAATAAAATTTGTGGCTTATATATATATATACACATTACAATCATTTTCTTCTTTATTTTCTCAAATTTTCGCAAGAACACACACACTACGCACACTTAAATTTTCAAAATTTCAAGCTCCAATTTTCAAGATCCAAAGTTGAATTTTCAATCCGCCTTCTAATTCGTATAATTTCATCTCTAGAACATATCTACGGTTTGAAAAATTGAAAAATATGAACTTTGAAGCATGCTATATTTTCGGTCATATGATGATTTATGTAGGGATATGTTGTTGTTTGATTAATTCTTGATATTATGTTAGATTCGTCACCGACGAGTTGTTTAACGTTGAAATTTTGTGCATGTGTTTATTCTTGGAATTTTGTTGATTTTCGAAAATCATGAGGGCTATGATTGTTCGAGCTAAATACACACTGAAATTTACTCGCAATCGTACGAGGTAATTGTAGCGTGATAAGTTAACCCAAGTCGTCTCTCAAGGAAAACTTAATATGGCTATTGTTCGTGTCGCACACAGAAAGCAATTAAATCTTAAACATTCTAATACCAACAAGGGTTTTGGACATGCAGGAATTTAAATACGAGAAATAAACAGCATTCCTAAGTTAGTACCGTCAATCCCGAGCTAAACTAATAAAGCAATAAATCTAAACCAGGGGTTGTCAATCCATAGTTGAACTACGAAAGCAGGATAAATCAAAGCAATAAACAAAAGCAATATAAATCATAGAAACATGAAAACAATCCACTGTCATTATGGAATTGAATTCAATAATATTCATAAAGCAATAATACTATGAACTTAATTCCAATCGAACTGATAAATTCCAAAGCATAAATTCAACAGCAATCTCGAAACAAAGCATATAAATATTCGAATGAAACATGAATTGAAAGGAAAAAAAAGCAGAAATTAATACTATAAAATTGTATCTATCTGTTGCTGCGTGAAGATCCGGAAGAAAGCTGATGAAGAACAGTGCCACGGCCGCGGAAGAAGAAAAAGAACTTCGAGCCCTTTTATTTTGACCTAGCGCATATATATATATATATATAAATATTGAGCGAAAGTTGCGGTCGGGTCACCGATTGAACAGGCGCTCGCACAGAAGGTGAGCGTCGGTTCAGAAAGCATTCTGTATTGAGACTGAATGCTGGATCGAGGTGAACGCCCGTTGGTAAATATTTCTGTCTTACAAACGAGCGCCGGCTCAAGGCGAGCGCCCGAGGGAAATTGGTGAACGGGCGTTTGAGTTGAGCACCGGGTGAGTTGGGGCTGGGCGCTGGGCGATGCCCAATGTGGATGGCGTGCAACGGCGTGCGGGTGCGTGTTGAGCATGGTGGGAACGGGCGCTCGACTTTGAGCACCGGATGAGGCGACAAGCGAGCGCTCAATCATGAACGCGCGAGGGAGATGAGGGCGAGCGAAGCGCCGGGCCCAACGTCGGCTGAACAGTGGACGGGTGCGGAGGAACGCGAGCACGCGCGGAGGTTGGGCGCTGTGCGATACCCAGCGTCGGATGGAGTGACGCGCGGCTGGATGTGCGTGCTAGCGCCGTGAGGGAGCATCGCGCTGGGTCATGCGGAGTGAACGCGGGCCGGGCGACCAGCGCTGAGGGCGAGAGTCCGAGCGACACCGGGCGAAGCGTGGGAGAACGTCGCTGGCCGGGCGCGGCGGGCTGGGCGAAGTTGCATGGTCGAGCGCTGGGTGGAGTCGCGTGAGAGGGCGAGCGTCGGGTGGCGCGGTGTTGGTGCACGAGTGCTGAGTGGACAGCACCCGTTGGCTGGGCGATGGGTGTCAAGAGCGTCAAGCGAAGATCGCGCGGGATGAACGGCGATGGGTGTTGGGCGCGCGGGCGCCGGCGTGTGACGGGGGTGCCCGTGCGTGACTTTGATCGTTCGCTCCGTTGTCACTCGTGTGAGCTCCGAATAGCGATCTGTTTACGTCTAGGAACTCCTATCGAGATGCTCTTCAAGACTTGATCCTTGCAGATCCATTTCATCCTATTTGATGTCGTTTTTCTATGAAACATCGAAGCAAACCAAGTAAGTCCGAATCGATAAATACTAATCAAACCAACGATATAAATAGGATAAACCACTGAAAACAACATGCAAAACAATACCAAGAATAAGCACAAATTCATACCAAACAACTCCCCCACACTTATCCATTTGCTTGTCCTCAAGTAAACTCTATACCAATAAGAATAGGGAAGATAATTCATGCAGTTTCAGTTGATGAAGAGGACTGAGAAAGGGAATTTGTTAGCATGCCCAGACCCACAGTGATCGATCTGGTTTTCGTAAGGTAATAAATGCAATAAATAACACGAGGAGTTAACGTGATTCGATCTTTAAAATAGATCTACGCCCACGGAGCAAGAGAGTGTATGTGTATTTGAGTGTGTAAGAAGCGATTACAAAGAGTTTAGATGATCTTCCTTCGTCTAATCTAACTTCTATTTATACATATTCATGATGAGTTCGACTTCATATGAAGTCTTCTCTCATAAGGATTCTTTTAGATATGCATCCAATCTTCTCGCCTCGACTTGTGATTTGAATTGTAGTTGGTTTAGAGTCTTCGGGCCGAACTCGCGTTGGTCGAGCTTAATGTCCGGGCCCATTTATATTGGGCCCGATGTTTGGGCCTATTAGTTGGTCGATCCTATCACATCCCCCAAAAAGACATAGAAGCGAGGTCGTGATGGATTGGGAGAGTGATTCGACATCGCCTCGCTGAAATTGTAGTCCGACGAAGTCGAGCTCGCATAGCTCGCCGGTTGTATGTCGCCGTCAGTAAATTAGCCGAAGTCGAATACTGCCGCCTACCGAGGTCAATTATCGCCGCCTGCCGAGGTCGAATACCGCCGCCCTACCGAGGTCGAATACTTGTCACCCTGTCGAGCTCAGATACGCGTCATCTTGCCGAGGTCGGATACGTAACACCGTGGCGGGGTTGAATGTGTAACGTCGTGCCGAGGTCGAACAAGGGATGCCATGCCGATGTCGAATATGGAACACGTCACATTCATTTAATGCGTACGGAGGTTGGAGTCCCGATAAAGTGCACGTTGGGGGGAATAACATCCACAATACACCTTTTCCCATTTCACTTTATCCGCCTCCAATTTTCAAATGAAAAAAGCTCTTTGTCTCCTGAAAACACTGATTTTAAGGAATTTCCGCCATTGTCGTCCTGCGGAGTATCAGTGCCATCTTCTTCGAGATTTCATATAAAACAAGTAAGTTATTGATGGCTTCTTGTTCTTCTTCTTCTTCTTCTTCTTCTTCTTCTTCTTCTTCTTCTTCTTCCTCTGAGGATTCTCACGGCCATGAAGGTCGTGTTGTGTCAGTGTCACCGCCGGACTCGCCGGCGGTTTTAGAAGTTTTCACTCTTGATTCCCCCATTCCTTTTGTGTGTAGAGTTGGTTTGTAATACCCCAAATTTTTAATTAGTAATTAGTTAACTATTAAAGGTTAAACAGGGCATTGCATCCTTAATAAAAAAGAAAATAGATATGCTTATGATCTAAAATACATAATGACTCTTAGTAAAATAAAATATGATTAAAAATTTAATTATAAAATTATAAATGAAAGATTTTGTTTAAGAGTTTAAAATAAAATTTCGATCGATTAATTGATTTAATGATCAAATAAATTTATAAATTTTGGGAAAGCTTAAATTTTCCATAATAAGTGTTATATTTTCATAATATATAGTAAGCATAATTAAATGAATATGCAAGTATAATATGACCTAAAGTAGGAAATTAAGAATATAATTTATATATGTGTAATTAATAGCATAAAATAGAAAGTAAATACACATGCTACATTATTAATATTACATAAATATATATATGTATATTCTAGAAAGTAAGTGACTAAGCACTTGTATTTAATTTTCTTGGTGACCAAGTAAGAGCATTAAATAGGTTTGGTAGTAATTATGCTTTTAATTAAATGAAAATAAAATAAATTTGGGTATATAAATATACTATCACCCCACTCTAAAAATTTTCCTAAAATCCTCAATTCTACTCCCTAAACTCACGCTTACACACACATAACACACACTAGAACAAAATTTTTTCCCTAAGCTAAAATCTTCCAAAATCTCCATTTCTAATCTTGATTCCAAGGTTAAACAAGGTATATTTCTAATCTCTCTCGATCTTTAAGCATGAATTTTGTTATATTTATGAAATTAGTGAACATGTTAGTTGTAGGATTTTATGGATTTTGTGATATTTGTGGATGAATATTGATATTATAGTGAAGAATTGATAAATTAGTGTTGAATTGATGAAATATTGATGTTTATGTGTAAGATTTGTGTTGAGATTGAAAAACCCTAGTTTATATGCTTTAGGCTAAAGTGAGGAATTATTGATATTATGTTAGAAATAAGTGATAATTATGTGTTTAAAGCATCTTAGATTGAGAAATTGAAAGAAAATATAACAAAAATAAAGTTAGAATATATACATACATACATACATACATACATATATATATTTTCAAAATTTTCGAAAATACTGAGGAAGTGAGATATTGATTTTATTTTCTTCACTTAACTCGATATATGAGTTTAATATGATAATTTAAGCATTCTATGAATTTACTAGAATTTTCTAAATTCATATGATGAAATTGAAAATTTTTAGTTTAGGTGCTTATTTCCTATATATATGTTAAAGTTAATATATGATGTTAATATTGATGATTAAGCTCACATATGATACTAAAGTAAGAAGTTGGGAAGAAATTAAAGGAAATTATAATTTATGTATATGTTAGTGAAATTTTCAAATTTATAGGAAAAGTAAGTTGAATTTTTAATGTTGTTCTTCATATATCTTATGAAATGTGAACATATTATGTAAGTAAGGAGTAATGAAGCTTAATTGAGGAGTTTAGAACTAAGAATACGAAAAGTTGAATTTTCTAAACATATTATGTTGAAATGAAAACTTGATGAAAAAGAGATTAGATTATATGTTGTTAAGTGATTAGAAATGGTTGATATACCTAAAAGTATACTAATAGTAAGAAAAATATTAATATTGAACAAGGTTAATTGCTTATGACTTAGTTATGTGAAAAGTTCAACGAGGCGATTAATTGAAAATGTTATGCTTGAACAACTTAAGAAAAGAATATAATGTTTGAATAAAGATAAGAAGGTGAGTTGAAGCTACTAATGTATAAAATGATTAGTTGTTCATCAATATTAAATAGAACCGTGGAAGTCGAACGAGAAAAAAAAGTAAGGAAAAGTTAATGAATAAAGGACGCAATGACCAAAAGACTTAAAATTTTATAGTAAAAGTTTAGACAAACCGCCTAAACAAAACATAAGAAATGAAAAGAAAGAATAAGAGGATTTATAGTTAGATAAATAAGAAATATTGTTTATATGAATACTAATGTTATCAAATAATTAAAGGTACATCGAGAAAAGGGAAGGCGGTTAAGGAAGAAGATAAGAAGAAAAGGAAGGTTAATTGCTTATCGACTAAAAACGATGTGTGGGCTTTAACTAAATAATAGCACGCTAATTTATATTATTTCATTATATATATATTGCATGACATTTAAATTCATTTGACTTGTCAAATGTTTGAGCATGAGTATGATGCATTACCCGTCCACCGGAAAGAGAAAGAAAGAAAAGAAAGAACGAAAGAATTTACCGACGCTGGATAGTGACCTTGGTCATAGCGTGTTTGAGAAGGAAGCCTACTTCTCAACACATAGACAGAATCCGTGGATATGGGAAGAGAAAGATGTCTGCAGACAAAGATCATGCATGTGCATTGTTTTAAAGTTATGAAAATGAAAGCAAGAAATTGTTTACTTTGAAATGAATACACGTTTTTCACTAAACCCCCGCAGATGCAAAGATTATGACAAGTCAATCTTATAGCTCTAAGAGCAAAGTTTTAACTGCTTTGCATATGCCCACCGAGTGCTTATGACTCACGCCGCATGTATTTCTAAACACGCAGTCGAGCTGGGTTTTAGAGATGGAATTGGCAAGGAACACCGTGGTTATAGTTTGGAATTGTTTCTATGTTATGGCTAACCTGATGATCGAATCACTTTATGTCTATGTTGATGGAATTGGAGTCAACTCCTTATTATATTTGGTTGGAAATGTTCTTGAGTTGAATGGTCGTTGATTTATGAATTATGTTGAAACCGAACTCGTGATATCCTTCGTTATTGTAATCAAATTGATTGGGTTGTGATTATGATTTTCGAGGATTGTTGAAGTCGAAATTGTTTAGTTCTATTTTTGAAAATTATCTTGGAAAAACCGTTATCTGCTTATGCCTTACTGATAAGTATAAATCCTATGTAAGTTGTTATACTTTGTTGCCCGGAGTTATATGTCTTCATACATGTAACTCAACTACCCTTTCTGTTGCCATACTCTGACTTGAAAAGTTGTTATGCAATTGTTGTCTTTGTAGAAATAAAACCCTTTCCGCGATAAAGATTGATTGTTGATTGATCTTTATATTCTGTAAGTTCTTGCATTCATTTGAATCTTTGGAACCTAATTACACTATTTGGATCAACATTTACATCTCAATTGATAACACTCTTTAATTAGTCTCCATGTTCATTGTCGTCACAACTTTGTTGATCTATTAGTATCATCATAAGTCTTAATAGTTCATGATGAGTCATTAGTCACGCCTAATTTCTTGTTTAAGAAGTTGGGCCGTGATGCATTGGTATCGAGCTTGCCCTATCGGGTCGCTTAATATGTAAGTTGTTTCAATTCCTAATGTAAGCAGAGTCCGTAGAAAGACAAAGTTCCAAATCCATCTCCGCCACCAAACCGTAAGTAAGATGAAAATTTTATAATGAGCATTTAGAAAGGAAAGCTATTTGATAAAGTCATGCTTTTGACAAAGTCATGCATTTCACAAAAACATTCTTATGATCAAGTTCTTTATATGATTGATAAAGCATGTATATGATAATTTATGTGAAGTATGTGGTGAACTATGATAAGTATAAAATTTTTTAGCTTCAAGTATTTAAGCATATTAAGACTTTAGTTAGTAATTACGTTTTATGTTAGGATGGCAAGGACTAGATCAACACCCAGAAAGAGTACAGCACCAAGACCCCTTACTATTGGAAGGACGAATCAATTCTATGAATATCGTATGGAGGAAACTCAGAACTTAGTAGAATTCCTAGATAGATTTGTGGAATTATGGACGCAAGTTAGGGAATTAGCAAGGATGCACTGGATAGCATCATGCAATTGGTACGAGCCTAACACCGTGATGGTAGGAATGGGCACCGTAGTTGCCCTAGATTACGCCGCCGACATCGTAGCTCACGAACTTCCGTAATTTGTAGAGATTATTCAAGACAATATAATGCTACCCGTAGTCCACCTCCGCAACTATCCTTCATGGAAGGCTTTGTTTTGCCATCTATAATATCCTATCATCGATATTTCCATTGAAAGTAATGAATCTCAATTGAAGTGGGCTAATCTAGTGCATCTGGCCGTAGTAGATTCGACGATTTCGTAATCCTTAATGGAAACTTCGATACCGCTTATGAAGATCAAGTTGTACCAACCGATACTACCACTTCTTCTCGACCGCTTTACATCCTGATGTTACTACTTCTCTTGAGCTAAGCCCCATTGTTCCCGATAATTATCTAAACCTTCAAGAAGAGTTTTTCCTCAAGAACACGTCAAGATGAACTTCCTCTCAAGAACTTGATTATGTCGATTTTGATTACGATATGGATGTTGATGACTTAACCGATGACATAACATGGTATAATCACCTCATAGTCAGAATGTTTCTCCACTTCAATCCGCACTATACGAATCTCCACATGAATCCCCAACCACATCCCTTCTCAAGAAAACCAGCTGAGACTAAAGTCGAACATCTGACCCACGTGACTCACACGATCCTTTAAATATGAACCTGAGTTTGTACAACCAGTTGGTACCACACAAATACAACCTCTCCAGCTTAGTGATCTACCATTTGTCACGGACTCTTCTCTCCTTGAAACCGAAATCAGTTTTTCTCATCCTAAATCCATGGCTAAACGTAAACGATCGAAAGGGATTCAACAGGAATTGTAAATCAAATTGAACTATAAATCCAATCCAACAGAAATCAATGCTAGAATTCGTTAATCCACTGTAAAAGTGAATGTAACAATCGAAATGATGAAATAGAAATCGAATACTCCAAAATGATGTTCAATCTCTTTCTCGTCGTCGCTTGAAAAGTTTCCTCGTCAAAGAATAGAACAGTGGCGCGTCCAAAATCCGACCCCTTCAAAAAAATGACCTAGCGCGTTTATATAATAAATGAGAGTGAGCGCCGGTTGAATGTGAGCGCAGGTTTAACGGAGGCTTCTATTATGTAGGAGAGCGCCGGTTTGGAGGGAGCACTGGTTGAGAAAACGTTCTGTAAAGAAAGAGAACGCCGGCTCAGGGTGAGCGCCGGTGTGGAAATCATTCTGCCTCAGAAGCGAGCGCCAGCTCAAGGGGAGCGCGCGAGGGAAAATGGTGAACGCGCGCTCGGAGTGAGCCGGAGCTAGTGGTCGAGGAACGCCCGCGGAGATGATGATGCTGGAGATCGATCGAGCGCCGGGTGAAGGCTGAACGAGCGCTGGGGCTGGGAAGTTCAGCACCGGCTGGAGCATGCGCGGGCGCTGAGCGTCTGAGAGCCGGGCGAGTCGCTGGATGACGTCGTGGCGAGCGCTGGCGGAGAAACGCTGGTGCTGAAAGCGCCTGCGGGAGAAACATGCATTGGATGGGTGTGCTGAGCACGCGCTATGCATGAGAGGGCGCTGGAGATGGGCTGAACGCGCGATGGCTGCTGAACCGGCGTTGGGCGTGCGCTGCGCGAGCGCGCGCAGGCGACACAACTTTGCACTGTGTTTTTGTTTTGGCCCGTTCTCCTTCGTCTGAACTCCGATTTGTGCACTGTTTTTGCCTAAGGACTCCTATCGCAACGTAATTTAGATTTTATGAAGGAAAAATCCTTGATTCCTTCTCCACTATTCATGAGAATCATTGAAAGTATCGGCTCTCTGCACCAAGTTCCACGCTGTAGAGTTTCTTGTTCGAATAATGCCCAAATAATGAGCTATTTCCTACATCAAACCAAGTATTAGAATTCAATCTTTATAACATAATAACATAATAAATTATGCTAAAAGTAAAACTAAAGATCGATAATTTAAATCCAAAAGCATAGAAAAATAAGACCAGATTCGGACTAAACAACTCTCCCACACTTATCCATTTGCTTGTCCTCAAGCAAACTCTATACCAATAAGGATAGGGAAGATAAATCATGCAACTTCACTCTTAGTCTAATCAATCAAACCTTATTGCTTTTTCCCCACACTTGGTGTTTACGTATTCAAAGATATTGTGAAATAAATCTAGGACGGCAATTGATTTCCAATAAATAAAAGGGTAAACTCTGCTCAGACCCAACTCTCCGTTAGGGGTGAACTAACTAATGTGGTCATCTTTAGCAACAAGTTTCTTTGATAACATAGAAAGTATTAACTGATTTTGGAACAATGTTCGAAAGGTGAATTCTCGATAAACTCGAGTCGCCTATCGTGGTTTCAGATGCCCATTTCTCAATGTACGAGAAAGAGGGGCAGAATGCCATCCTCCATTTATACAATCTCAACAATTTACTGGAGTTTTTATTCTCCTCATTTTCATACCTTTTTTTTAGGAAAACAAGTATATAGGTAACCACAATGTTAACACTACCCCTAACATTAGCCGGACAAATCATATCAATTTCCCCCTATTCATTTTCTATCAAACACAATCTCGTCAATTCACATTACACTCAATTCATATATCACCAAAAGTCTCGGAAATTAAAAATCAGTTTGACCAATACCACAGAGTTCAAATGCAACAATCAAAATCCCAACCTTACGAGCACAGAATAAAACTTGATTCCAAATCATCATCACAAAATTTTTTATCACCATAAAAAGCCCACAATGCTGCAAATGGATATAACAACACACCAACAATTATCACACAACAAACTCATCCCCCACACTTAATTCGAGCACTATCCTCAGTGCTCTAAACAATAAAATCACAAATAATAAGAGGACGAGAACTTCATTGAAGTTTGGTGAACCAATGGTTTGCCCATTCTCAACACATCACATCCCATAAGCAACTCCTGCACACGGACAAAGACGAAACACAAATTAAAAATAGGACGCAAAAATAAAAGATAAAAGGGAAAGAGAACAAAACCAAAATGTGGGTTGCCTCCCACGGAGCGCTTGTTTAACGTCATTAGCTCGACGTGTTTATTAGAGCAATGATGGCGGTCAATGTGGTGGTCTGCCATAATCAGGATGCCATGAGCTTCACCGGTGCCCCAGAGGACTAAACCAAGAGCTGCTCCAGATAGGACATAGACATCCCTTTATTAGCAATTCTTAAAAACTGTCTTCACCACCTCTATAAGCACCGAGGTCAACTCCATTTCTTCAACAATTAGAAGTTCGGCTGAGATGATCACCGGCTTCCCTTGCTCATCCTCCAAGAACACATATTTCATCGGTAGTTCCTTCAATACCATTGTGGGTCTGGGCATGCTAACAAATTCCCTTTCCCAGTCCTCTTCATCAACTGAAACCGCATGAACTACTTCGACCGTATTCTCAAGGGATGGCTCATACTTGTCGGAGTCTAACTCGGAGATTACCACCTCTTCCTCATTTTCTTGTAGTGGCAGAATATTTTCAGATGGCTCTTCCATAATATGGTCATCTGCTCGATCACCGTGAAGGACAATGATCGCTTTTTGAGCCTCACGGGTGGCTCTAAGTTTCACCTCAAGTTGTCGTTGATACTAAACCAACTTCTCAGCAAGTAGTCCCACATGTGCCTCTAAACGCTCAATAGTTGCGTCTCTAGCATCCAATCTTTGACTGGTAATCTGAATGAACGCTACATCCATATCCTCCAACGGTGAACTCGATGGGCGGTGGTCGCTCGAGCCTCATAGGGTGAGCTTGGGCTCCACTATTGCATCTTGTTGCAACAACTCGTCCGACTTCTCGGTCATCAATTCCACTTTTGCTGATGCTTTGAGTGTGGTGTCGTCGAAGATCCAACCGTTGGTGGGAGTCCGAATCAATTCGCTCCATATCATCCAACGGATACCTCGAGGTGGTGGTGGGTGTGGTGGTGAATAATACCCACATTACGGGTGGTACCACGCTTCTTTGTGGAGGCCGTGGGCTGCTGCGATTACACCATCCATAATCAGGTTGTGGATCCCAATATCTCGAGTCGGGTTGTGGTTCCCACCATTCCGAATCTGACTGAGGAGGCTGCTGCTGCTGCTGTGGATCCCACCTTCCCAAATCGGGTTGTGGATCCCAATATTCGTGATCGGGTTGCGCCCACAACTCGAGTTGGGTTGGTTATTCTACCCCAATCATATTGTTGCTCATAAACTGGCAGATATCCCTCAACATGGTCGAACTGGGTTCCTTCTTCGTAAGAAGAATTTTCCCAATACGACGAACTTTTCTCCCCCAGCCTGTTTGACCATATTTGTACTACCTGTAACCCTGCATTAACAGACACCAACAATAAAGACAAGATCACACGTACCGGGGGGGAGAAAATAACCAAACAGAACGAAAAGAAACACAGAAAACAAACAACACAAACAATACGCCTAATGTTTTCCCCGACAACAGCACCAAAATTGATCGAGCTAAAAACACACTCAAATTTACTCGCAATCGTACGAGGTAATTGTAGCGTGATAAGTTAACCCAAGTCATCTCTCAAGGAAAACTTAACAGGGCTTATTGTTCATGTCATACACATAAAGCAATAAATCCTAAACATTCTAATACCAATAAGGGTTTGAAACATACGGGAATTGAAATACGGAAAATAAACAGCGATTCTAAGCTAGGGGTTGTTAATCCCGAGCTAAACTAATAAAGCATTAAATCTAAAACAGGGATTGTCAATCCCTAGTTGAACTATGAAAGCAATAAAACGAAAGCAATAAACAAAAGCAATAGCAATCCTATTCTTAGGGTTTGTCAAACCCTAATCTAAATCCAATTGCAAATAAACCATAAATATCAATCATCCAACAAGAACATAAATTAATCGAAAGCAGAAAATCATTAAGCAATGTAAATCAAAGCAACATGAAAATCCAATAGCATAACACGAACAATCCAATAGCATAAGTCTACAGCATGAATCAAATGACAAATATTTCAATAGAAGAAATAAAAGAAGAAAATTAAACTAAGAATTATCTCTATGTCGTCGCCTGAAGTTCCAGAAAATTGGGCGTCCAAGAAACGCCGCGGAACGAGAAAATAAGAACTGAGAACTCCGAATAAAAATGACCTAGCGTGTTTATATAATAAATGAGAGTGAGTGTCGGTTGAATGTGGCCTTGCAGTTTAACGGAGGCTTACATCAGAGGTGGCGCCGGTTTGGAGGGAACGCCGGTTGAGAAAACATTCTGTAAAGAAAGAGAACGCCGGCTCAGGGTGAGCGTCGGTGTGGAAATCATTCTACCTCAGAAGCGAGCGCGCGAGGGAAAATGGTGAACGCGCGCTCGGAGTGAGCCGGCGCTGGTGGCCGAGGAACGCGCGCGGAGATGATGATACTGGAGATCGATCGAGCGTCGGGTGACGGCTGAACGGGCGCTGGGGCTGGGCAGTTCGGTCTTTGAGCGGCGCGCGGCGCTTGAGCGCGCAAGGAGCTGGGCGAGGTGCGCGATGGCGTGCGTCTTGGCGCGGTTGCGGAGAAGCAGGGGTGCTAGCGCCGCCGCGGGAAACGTGCAGATGGGTGTACTGAGCGTGCGCTGTGCATGAGAGGGCGCTGGAGATGGGCTGAACGCGCGCTGGCTGCTGAACCGGCACTGGGCGTGCGCTGCGCGAGCACGCGCGGCGCGCGGGCGACACAGCTTTGCGCAGTGTTTTTGTTTTGGCCCGTTCTCCTTCGTCTGAACTCCGATTTACACACGGTTTTCACCTACGAACTTCTATCGAAACGTAATTTACTTCTTATGAAGGACAAAATCCTTGATTCCTTTTCCACTATTCATGAGAATCATTGAAATTATCGGCTCTCTGCACCAAGTTCCACGCCGTAGAGTTTTTTGTTCGAATAATGCCCAAATAATGAGCTATTTCCTACATCAAACCAAGAATTAGAATTCAATCTTTATAACATAATAACATAATAAATTATGCTAAAAGTAAAACTAAAGATCGATAATTTAAATCCAAAAGCATAGAAAAAAAATACGACCAGATTCGGACTAAACAATGATCTTAAATATATGATGTTTATATGTTTGATATTCTTTCATATATGTGTTGATGAGTTGATATAAACATGTTTTAAGCAAGAAAAATGTTTGAAATCGAACCTATGTTGAAACCCCTTTTTGGCCGAAAACCCTAGCCTTTGTAATGTTTGATTTTGATTTTATTTGATAATTTTGAGTTCATATTTGAATTCTATGATATGAATAAAGCTTATAAATGATTTATTCGGATTTTTCGGCCGGCGTATTCAAAAATTGAAAAATTTTAGTTTGGCGTCAAGTTTGAATTTACAATGCTGAATCTTTGATCTTTGAGTTCTGATGGTTGATTAGTGATATTTGATGATAGTTGAGCATGTATAGAGGTTCGTCTAATATAGATGACGTCTTGCGTAATTTTTGATGTCGGACATAAGCTATATCGATAAGGAGTTGTTGGTTTTTGGCTAAGATTAGATGATTTAAGCTTATTGTTGAGTTTTCTACGCTTGTTTAGTCATATGAGGCTTCGTTAAGTCTTGTTATATGTTTAAGATGTTAAAGGATGCAATGACCCGAGTGTTTATAGACCACCGCGTCTTGTGTAACAAGAAATTATTGTCGTGTTGACAACTTAGTAAAGTGTTATCTCTTGTTTGATTCTTGATAGGCTTTTATGCCGATATATGTTGACTGAAGGACCAACTGAGAATAAGAAAGAAGTGAAAGATAAAAAGTACAGTCGTCGAGTGACTGTCGCCAGGTGGGTATAAGTATTTTCTAAAATGATATGTTATGCTTTATATATTTTCCAAATGACATGAAATGCATTTATTTGTAAAGTTTC
The DNA here is from genome assembly GCA_036937905.1 of Salvia rosmarinus. Taxonomy (NCBI): domain Eukaryota; kingdom Viridiplantae; phylum Streptophyta; class Magnoliopsida; order Lamiales; family Lamiaceae; genus Salvia; species Salvia rosmarinus. Next base: position 45,837 of record JAODLM010000806.1, read on the forward strand.
AAAGTTGATTGACTTGCCTGTTTTGAGTATGAGTATGAGCACGATTCATTTACCTATCCACGGAAAAGAAAGAAAGAAAAGAAAGAAAGAATAGAAAGAAAGTATGAATGAAAGAATGTATCGATGTCGGGTATGATATGGACCTTCGGGTCAAGGTGTGTTTGAGAAGGAGGCATACTTCTCAACACAAATAAAGAACAAGTGGATATGGGAAGAGAAAGTTATCGGCCGACATGAACATGCATATGCATATTTTTATGATGCTATGACATGAAAGCAAGTAAGTGTTTATTATGATGCATGCACAGGTTATTTTATTAAAAAACCTGTGTAATGCAATGTTATGGAAAGTCAATCCTATAGCTCTAAAAGCAATGTTTTTATGTTTTCGGCGTATACCCATTGAGTGCATTTTTGTACTCACGCCCTGCATGTATTTCTAAATGTGCAGGATGAGCTCGAGAGGATGCTGGAATCGAATGATGTGCAAAGGAGCTTCTCTAAATATTTGACTCATGATGAAAATGTTCAATTGTTGATGTTATTCATTTGAGGTTATTATATTTTTGTTGCCCCGAGTTTTATGTCATCATACATAATTCTCAGCCACACTTCTCGTTGCCGAACTTTGGCCTTCACCTGCTTATATGTTTCGGTATGACGAAGTGATCATATTTCTAATGAAAATCATTATTTGGTCGTTATGATCTCGACATCTCCAAGTCTTCGTTATGATGTCGACTTGCTTCTATGATCATTGATTTACTTGAATATTCATGAATGCAACTTTGAGGTTATTGATGAATCATGCTTTCAACCCTAACTGGCCAAAGATTTTATTTTTGTGAAAGCATGCTTGAGTTCTTACATTCATTGTAAAATTAGTTTAACCTGTGATATCAGATCAATGTCATATTTGATCTTGATTATCTTATTTTGATTATTCATCCTCAGCCGTTGTTTTTCTTTGTTCGATTACTCTTTGTGGTTTGAGGACCTAGTATCATCATTTGTCAGACTCCATTCTACCTCTTTTGACTATATACATTTGATTCTTTCATGATGAAAGTTGATGTTACAGATTGTTGTTAATAAGAACTATTGATCACAATTGTTGTTATTGATTACCAGATTTTTTTCTTAACCTAAGTCATAGCCTAATTACTTGATTAAGTAGTCGGGCTTTGACAGAATGGTATCAGAGCAAGGTTTTGAATTCGAACCATGAGCCTTTTAAATTGTGCGATCAGGTACGCTTTTGAATTCTGGACCAGAAATCCACATGAATGTTGTATGCTTTGTGCACAATTTGGATTACGAGCTTGTAAATCATTAGAACTTTTACACCGAGCACGCTTTGAATTCTGAACTTGTAAACCCTTGCGAATCCTTGTGCAGCTTGTGCGGTGTCTTGAATTCTAAATTCATGAATCTTTGAGAGTCTTGTGCAGTTTGTGCACTTTGAGTATGTGAATTCTTTTGAGTTGACTCTGTTTGAGAATCTGAGTTTATGAAGTCAGTTGTTTGACTCTATCATGAGAATCTAAGTTTATAGAATCAGTTGTTTGATTCTAATTTGAGAATATGAGTTAAAGAGCCAATTGTTCCTAAGAGAAGCTTAACATTCCGATTCAATCATCTCTAGCTCACCAGGTAAGAGCTTATGATTATGATTATGATTATCACAGATGATGATTGAGTACATGCTTTATTGAATGAATTGCTATACGTGAATGTATGCTTAAAACGAGCTATTGCTTTATATGATAAAGTTGAAAAGAAATCACGAGAAAAGATTGCAGAACAACATGAATATGTTTTCTGTAAGCGTTCGAGCATTCTTTTTATCTAGGATGGCGAAGACCGTCCGGACAGCTTGGAATTAGAAGAGTACGACTCGTTTGTCATCATTCGTTGTCGATATTTTGTTTATTGTCATCACGTTTGTCGTCATTTCGTTTATCTTCATCAGAAATTTCTCGCTCAATTTCATCGCTTATAAGAGAGGCATATGAGTACGATGCAATGGGACCAGATGAAATACTCCAGTTTATTTTATTGCTTGAGGAGTAGCTTTTCAGGTGATAATCGATGCACAAGCAAGGAAGTAACCAAACATGAAAAGGAACAAGAGGCTAGCGATCACTCCAGCAGTCGCTAGCCAGGTCGCGAGCTTGCTCCAGAACATTTGTACCGAGACTAGCAACCACCGTAGCGATCGCTAGTCCGACCGCTAAACACCACGACCTGATGAGAATTAGGGTTTCGGCCCATCAACTATAAATACCTCGGACCATCCATTGACACGTAACTCTCGTTTTTTTTAGCTAATTTTTCCAGACTCCTAACTATCATCAGTTCTCATTATTATGTACACTTGAATTTCCTTTTGGCTCTTTTTCCTCTGTGGCCAACTTCATCTCAGCTATTCATCAGCTTCAGTTGGCTGGTAACTTTTCTTTTATACCGAATGACAAAAAGAACATTGAACCTATTGTTGGATTTGTATACTGAAAGCAGTTTGGTTGAGCTTGTATATAATGTTTCCTATTACCACTATTACAATCTCCTATCTGAATTGTTTACTTGATTGCATATATATGTCCCTTTATCTCATATATAAGTTAGATTATACAGTGTGTTGTAGATCACAGAAGTCTGTATGATTGGTCAAGCTTAATGAGATATAAATAGTATCACAGCTAAGACAACTTGAGGACGAGTTGTCGGTATAGTCATGTGTAGATAAGAAGTGACTTGACTTGGTTGCTTGTCTATGCTGGTATGTCTCGACGTATTGATGGATCACGGTGAGATGAGTTCTTCTATCTCACCGCCGTGAAGAACCTAGATCTCTGGAGACTTACGCTGGTCTAAACCTCGATAAGGTATTAGATGAGTATGAGTTGTTGACCATCACTTTGACTTGCTATGGGTGAGGGTTACATGAGATAACCCAAGATTCTCTCGCATCTTGGGTGGTGGCGGTGCTTGTATGTCATGCTAGTTACCGTGTCGAGTCAACGTAGCTGCTAGGATGATGACTTCCCTTAAGGAGCTCAAAGGTTTATTGTCTTGAACCCCGCAGTTGAGTTATCTCAAGTACAATAATAAGGTTGAGTGGTACTACTTAAGGAATTAAAGATATTAATTATTTTAAGCACCGTCGAACGTAAATAATTAATGGACGACGATATCTTAAATACGGGATTCAGTAAAGTCAAGTGCAAGCCCCGACTCATCCCCAGTAATAAAGGGTAAGTCAAGATTTATTCTCTAGTGGCATGAATAAATGTTTATGAATTAATTTATGTTCTCAATGAACATATGATAATTAATTTATTTGAGGCCCATCTTTATTCCTTGCATTTGATCCCTGGGCTGGCCCATCCAGACCTGTAGCTTGGAAGAAAATCATCTATCTCTCTCTCAGTCATACTGGGACTCTAACTTGATCCTCTCTATCCTAAAGGATATTATTATATTTATTAGATATGCATAAATCCTATCTAGATAGGATTTAGGAGTGCATTACAAATATAAGGTGAGAGAGAAAATCGAGGCTAATGCTCAAGCAATATTTTCGAGAATTATACTTCACAAAAGTGTGAGAATTTTTGAAAATTGTGAGAGAAGGAAGAAGACGTTTTTCTATAGCATTCTTCATAGATTGTCCTCATTCGACATTGGAGTTTAGGCAAAAGTGATACAGTCCAGAAGATCAAAGCACGAGTCTTGATCTATTCATCCCCGAAAAATTCGTAGGTAAACACAAGGAAACTCCTACGTGTTGCAATTAATTATATAGGTTCATGCTAGGCATATAATCAATGTATGGTGAATTAAACATCCAAGATAGATCCCTCGGAGAGGTTAAAATTAGATTTCCTACAATTGGTATCGAGCACGGATCGCCTTGGCTCATGGATTAATTCACGCTTGATTATAACATGCGCAATTAATTAATTGTGAATATATCGCTCATCGCGGCTCGCTTTATTTTTGTCGGATTTTGTTTTTTTACCACGAGAAAATCCGTGTTAGATTAATTTTTTTCTTGTAAATCTTATCTGTAAAAGAAGAACAAAGATGAAAGCACGAAGAACGAGACGATAGGAGACTATCGGAAACCGGACGCATGGAAGACGGTGTGCGGGCGACGGCATGCTGAGCGTGTGCGGAGCTCGCAGACACGTCGCTCAGCGGCGGGCATTTCTCGGTAGGTCGGCAGCAACGGGCGAGGGTCGGCAGGCTTCGGCTGCATCGGGCGCAGGGTGCTGGGCATGGCTCAGCACGTCTTGCCCGAAAGTGCCTCGGCAGCCTCAGCCTCGGCAGGTTGTAGGCAACCCTCGGCAGATCTGGGCACACAGGTACGACGCAGGAGAGACCGGCCAGCATAGCTCGGCAGCCAGGCGTGCGGGCGCTACCGAGCATGCTCGCCGCCAGATCTCGGCGGAATGCATCGGGAAATCTCAACGAGGTCTCGGTAGCATCGGGCGACGTGGCTCGACACGCCTCGGCGAGTCGGGCTCGGCAAAGACTCGACGGCCTCGCTCGAAACCTCGGCGTCCATCGGCAGCGCATGAAAGGCGCGCGCCGCAGTGCCTCGGCGGGTGGCGAGAGCGAGACGGCGCAGACGGCTCGGCAGACCGGTGATGAGCGCGTGTGATTCTCGTCTGGAAACCTCAACGCCCGAATTCTCGACGGCCTCGGTAGCGAGATTCACGAGAAAACCTCAACGTGCACCGATGCCCGGCCAGGCGGGCGACGCCGTGCGCGAGCGAGAGGGCGGGCGCGCGCGGGCGGCTGTGCCCTGCCGCGCCCAAATCGACCACGACCCGCTTTTCAGCCAAGATCCAAATTTTTGACACGGTTCGGCTCGTTCCAATGATCCGGCCCGTTTTTTATTTTTCGGCCCAAATCCAGTTTTGATGAATCCGGTCCGTGCCTGTGCACGCGAGCCCTGCTGAAGTTTTGAAGATCTGTACTTTGCAAATTTATGTAATAAATTAGGCGGAAGACATCGTGATCCACGAGTGGGCCGCGATGAACGATATTTTTTTTTATCGTTCAAAGCATGTCGTGGCTGTTTAAATTATGCAGTAGCATGCTATGTATGTTTAAATTACGTAGATAAACATGTTATATGTTTTCGTGATTGGATGCGCATAGTAAGCATGCTAGGTTTATCGCGTTTTCAAGCATATTTTAGAATTCTGCGAGCATGTTTTACATGTTGAGTTCTATAGAAAAGTATGCTAGGATTACGTGATATGCATGGACAAACCTTTTGAAACAAAAACTAAGCAAGTAACCCGACATATTAATTTTAAATTAAAATGTCAAGACCTCCAGTTTTTGATCTCTAAACAAAGTGATACGCACTGTGAGTAAACGTCCACACGTGTGGTTTGCTTGCACTGTTTGTCATAAGTTTGTTAGATGATATTTCTAAATAAAACATTTTAATCTATTGAGAAGTGGGAGTTTCATGGGTAAACGTCCACATGCGTGGCTTGCATATGTGATTTTTCATAAGTTCTCTAGAGATAGATTTAAAATGAGATAACAAAGGAATTTGGATTGGAAGCGGTATGGTCCTAGTGAGTATGCCAATTCTAGGAATTCATTTTCTGCTGTTAAAATTGTGGTTATTGCTTAGACATTACCTCAAGTACAACTTCCCGCGAAGTCCCTTCTTGTGATAGTGATGTGGTCTAGTAAGGTCCAATCATTAATTTCATTTTCATAAGGATAAGTTGACATGGATTGAAATTAAACGACTAAAAGGTATATTTTAGTCCGCAGTCGAGGGTTCATAAACGCTCACATGCGTGGCTTGCATGTGGGATTCCTTGGGCGATTGGAGGTTTCAATTAATATTGTTTTATCAAAAGGTTACAATATTATTATTACGAATTATGTGCGATCGTATGCTTATTTGTTATATTACTTTTCGGATATGTCTCTTACAATCGATTATTAACATGCTTGCACAAAATCCTCTATCCGGTCTAAATTTTATCGAGTGGAAACGAAACATGGAATATGTTCTTATCATCAAGAACACATGTTTGTTCTCACTAATCCCAAACCCGATGCCCTTATCGACGATCGACTAATGAGCAACGAGTCAAGTAGACTTTGCATAAGTCAAACAATATGGCCAAGTGCTATATGATGACTACGATGTCCAAAGGCTTGCAGTGCGAGATCGATCGATGGTAGACGCGACGAAATATGGTCAAGTCTCGAGAGTAAGTTTGGGCGGTCGGATCGATGTACCGCTTCCACACAATGAGAGAAATCTTGGCGTGTAAGATGGATGAAGGAAGTTCGGTCCATGAACATGTCTCCCACATGGCTCATCTCATGGATAGTCTTGATCGGTTGGGAGGAGGTATTGACGGCGAAGGTCGATATCATCCTCAACACACCGCCCAAGTCTTTGAGAATTTTCATGAATGCGATCATGAGCAAGACCGAGTATACACTTAGTCGGTTGCTTATTGATCTCGTGGGTCGCGGAAGGAGTCATGGTAAAGGAGCACATGCCCTTGCTAGCACATCTAGGGGCCCAAATTTTCCGTTGAAAAATGGAAGAAGAAAAAGGGGCAACAAAGGTGGTAGAGGCAAAGGAAACAATGGGAGCAGTGGGAGCAAGAACATATCTGCCACCGGAGGCTTGAAAAAGCCAAAGGAGAGGGGCAAGTGCTTCAAGTGCGGCAAGACTGGGCATTGGAAGGCCAAGTGCCCTATGCTCAAGGCTCAAGGTACGCCATTTGCCTTTAGTAACGGAAACATGTTTAGCAACTTGTTCTACTCATTCATGGGTAGTAGATACGGTGCGATCGATCATGTTTGTTACACCTTGCGGGGTTCTCATGACAAGAGAGGCTGTGTGATGGTGAGATAACGATTCCATGGGCAACGCAATGAAAGTTGAGGCCGTTGCGATGGAGATGTTACTTTATGTTTTGATAGAACTGCTTTTAGTATTGAAAGACATTTTATATGTGCGGAGTTTCGCCGAAACCTTATTTCAGTTTCGAAACTATTTATTCATGGATATTCAGTTGTTTTTGATAGTGGTGTTTCTATCATAAGAAATGACGGTTATCTCGTGGTGGCACTTTACATAATTCGCTCTATACTATTTCTGCCAAATATAATACCTTTAACTATGTTGCATCTACATCAAACCTTAAGAAGAAAATTTTCTTTGTAAGATGACACCACATTTCTCCGGCATCTTAGATTAGGTCACATCAATCTAAATAGGATCCAAAGACCGCTAAGAATGGGCGTTAGGTGATCTCACGCCATCTGCTCCCAACTGCTAATCCTCGTATAGAAGGAAAGATGTCGACACCGCATCTTCAAAGCGAAGGGTTATAGAGCCAAAGAAGTGTTGAGCTAGTCCATTCTCGACCAGTGTGGACCTATGTCAACACAAGCTCGTGGAGGGTACGGTATTTTTCACTTTCATCGACGACACTCAAGGTACGGATACATATACCGCTTCACCGCAAGTCCGAATGCTTGAGAAATTCAAAGAATTTAAGGCGGAAGTGGAGACGAAGCTTGGTAAAGTATCAAGTCATCATGATCCGATCGCGGTGGCAAATACCTCGAGAACGAGTTTATGGACTATTTGGTGCGGTGTGGGATTACCTCCCACTCACTACACCGGCACACCACAACAAAATGGTGTGTCGAGCGAAGAAATAGGACTCTCTTAGAAACCGTTAGATCAATGATGAGTTATGCAACATTGCCTATTTCGTTATGGGGTATGCGTTAAAAGCAGTGCATACTTGCTAAATCTAGTACCATCCAAGTCGATCGAAAAGACCCCTTCGAGTTGTGGTTTGGGCGAAGCTTTCAGTTTAAGCCACATAAGGATATGGGGCGATCAAACACACGTGTGAACATGAAGGTCGACAAGTTGGAGTCTAGATCCGATGCGCTATTTATCGCTATCCTAGAGGAACGAAGGTGGTTATTTCTATAGTCCCAAGGATCGTAATGTCATTATTAGCACTAATGCCCGATTTTAGAAGAGGATTATATGAAAATCATAAATCCAAAGTTGAAATCATTCTTCAAGAATTAGAAGATGATCGATTTCACCACCGATTAAGCCAAAGTACGAGATGTTGTGTGTGTGGAAGGATCGACCCAAGATACTTCAAGAAATTGAAGTGGGTCGAGTTCCACTGGAGATACCGGCCGTAGTAGTGGCTCATATCCAGCAAGTTGTGCAAGATAGAGAATCACAAGTTACCGCACCCACCGCCATTATCAGATGGCGCCTCGTCAGTGGGGGAGGGTTGTTCGTCAACCCGAGCGATTTATGTTCGTGGGTGAATCTTCGGATTTAGTCCCGTGAAATGAGCGTGCAATAATCGACCCATGAACATACAAGTGAGACGATACAAGACATTGATGCAAGATCATGGTACACCGCTATGGACTTAGAAATCGAGTCCATAACACTATGGATGTATACGAAAAAACCTCTACCGGATGGCAAGGATGCCATAGGTAGTAAGTGGGTATACAAGAGGAAGAGATTCAGATGAAGAGGTTTCGCTTTTAAAGCCAAGCTTGTGGCGAAAGGGTACACTCAGATTGAGGGCATCGATTTCGATGAGACCTTTCACCGTAGCAATGCTCAAGTCCATCGTAATTCTTCTAGCCATAGCAGCCACTTAAACCTTGAGGTTTGGCAAATGGATGTGAAAACCGCTCGAACGGTTACCTTGAAGAAGGTAGAGACATCTATATGCAAAGAACCCAAGGTTATGTGGTGAAGGGTGAAGAGCATCTAGTATGGAAGCTTAAGAAGTCCATTTATGGGCTTAAGCAAGTTTCACGATCCTCGAACTTACGCTTGACGAGGTGGTAAAGTCCTATGGATTTACCCAGTTGCTCAGCGAAAGTTGTGTGTATCGCTTAGATGTCAACGGTGAGGTGTTATTCTTGCACTTTACGTAGATGACATCCTTCTACTTAGCAACAATGTGAAGTTGTTATCGACGTAAAGAGTTGGTTATCCTATCGCCTTCAAATGAAAGTCTTAGGAGATGCAAGATACATTCTTGGGATCGAGGTTTATCGAGATCGCAAGAGAAAATGTTGAGCTTATCTCGTGCGCCTTACATTGATACCGTGATTACCGCTTATTATGCGACCGCCAAGAAAGGATTTCTACCTTTCAGACATGGCGTTCCTTTATCTAAGGAGTAGTCACCTATGACTGCGAATGAGATAGAGGAAATGAGACCAGTTCCTTACATTTTCGCCGTAGGAAGTCTCATGTACGCAATGTTATGTACGAGACCCGATATCTGCTATGTGGTAGGCATAGTAGCTAGATATCAGCCTAACCTCGACAAGCTCATTGGACTATAGTAATGCATATACTCAAGTACCTGAAAAGGACTCAAGATTATAGTTTGGTTTACCATGCAGATAGTCTAATGCATTTGGGTTATTGCACTGGATTTCCAAGCCGACCGTGATGAGAAGAAGTCTACCTCGTGCTATGTGTTTACATTGGGAGGAGCCGATTCTTGGCGACTGCAGCAAATGATGATGCATGCGGACTCTACCATGGAAGCCGAATATGTAGCCACTCTGGAGGTCGCTAAAGAGGTCAGATGGTTCAAGAACTACCTCATGGATCTAGATGTGGTACCTAGTTTGCCCAAGAGTATCATAGTTTACTTTGATAACTCGTGCGGGCAAACTCGAAGGAACCACGGACCCACAAGGCAACGAAACACATAGAGAGAAAGTACCATGTCATACGAGAAATCGTTAGATTTATGGGATGTGCTGATTGAGAAGATTGGTGCCGAGGATAACCTAGCTGATCCATTAACGAAGAGTCCGCCGCAAAAGTCTACGAAGAGCATATTCGAGGACTTGATTATGAGAAGATGGCACCCACTTAGAAAGGAAACTTTTGTATAAGTGGGAGAAGCAAAGTGATGGTGTTGTTTGTAATAGCTAGTAGAGACACATTGTATACTAAAAGTTTGCTTTAGTATAAGTGGGAGATTGTTGGTTTGTATATTGAAAGCGCTTGGTTGAGCTTGTATACAATGTTTCCTGTTACCACTATTACAATCTCCTATCTGAATTGTTTACTTGATTTCATATATATGTCCCTTTATCTCATATATAAGTTAGATCATACAAAGGTGTTGTAGATCACAGAAGTCTGTATGGTTGGTCAAGCTTAATGAGATATAAATAGTATCACAGCGAGACAACTTGAGGACGAGTTGTCGGTATAGGCTGCGGTATAGATAAGAAGTGACTTGACTTGGTTGCTTGTCTATGCTGGTAAGTCTCGGCGTATGATGGAACACAGTGAGATGAAAAGAACCTAGATCTTGGCGACTTATGTTGGTCTAAACCTCGATAAGGTATTAGATGAGTATGAGTTGTCGATCATCACTGACTTGCTATGGGTGAGGTTACATGAGATAACCCAAGATTCTCTGCATCTTGGGTTGTGGCGTTGTCTTGTATGTCATGCTAGTTACCCGTGTCGAGTCACCATATCCGCTAGGATGATGACGCCCCTTAAGGAGCTCAAAGGTTTATTGTACTTAACCCCGCAGTCGAGTTATCTCAAGTACAATAATAAGGTTGAGTGGTACTACTTAATGAATTAAAGATATTAATTATTTTAAGCAAATGTAAGCAGCGTAAATAATTAATGGACGACGTATCTTAAATACGGGGATTCATAAAGTCTAAGTGCAAGTCCGACTCACCTTCGGTAATAAAGGGTAAGTCAAGATTTATTCTCTAGTGGCATGAATAAATGTTTATGAATTAATTTATGTTAAAGGTGAACATATGATAATTAATATATTTGAGGCCCATCTTTATTCCTTGATTTGATCCTCGGGTGGCCCATCCGTAATCGTAGCTTGGAAGAAAATCGTCCTCTCTCTCTTAGTCCCATCGACTCTAACTTGATCCTCTCTATCCTAAAGGATATTATTATATTTATTAGATATGCATAAATCCTATCTAGATAGGATTTAGGAGTGCATTATAAATATAAGGAGAGAGAAAATCCAGGCTAATGCTCAAGCAATATTTTAGAGAATTATACTTCCCAAAAGTGTGAGAATTTTCGAAAATTTTGAGAGAAGGAAGAAGACGTTTTTCTTTAGCATTCTTCATAGATTGTCCTCACTCGACATTAGAGTTTAGGCAAACGAGATACAGTCCAGAAGATCAAAGCAAGAGTCTTGATCTATTCATCCCCGACAGATTCGCAGGTAATCATGAAAAAACTCCTACGTGTTGCAATTAATTATATAGGTGCATGCTAGGCATATAATCAATGTATGGTGAATTAAACATCCAAGATAGATCCTCGGGAGAGGGTTAAAATCAGATTTCCCTACACCTATTGATGTTGATTCTACTATCCTAAGTTTGATGCTAGTACCAATACTCTAGAAATATAGTCTTCTTTGCCAGATACTCAGTTATTTGTGCTTGAGTCTGATATAGATCCTATACGTTTTGATTACTCGTATCTTGATACTGAGATGTTTCCGATTCAGTCTGTTCTATTTTCTCATGTTTCTGAGACTCTTCTTTTGAAGATTCTAGAAGAGACTCAAGCTAGTTTATCGAGACTCTAGATGTCTCGTGATCTTTTATGTCTAAACTCGAGTTTTGCCAGTTGTCGGCACAACATAGCTAGAGTCCCTAGATATCAGTCAAATGTTTTTGTGACTGAATCTGACATCCTTTACCCTATAGTTATTCTCTTTTATTCATTTCTTGATCGTGCTAATGATCCTCTATCTCCTAAGATTGAGAAAGATATAGAGATGTTAGACTCATATGAAGTCGTTGATGGCAGTGAGGACAGAGTTGCAAAGATAGAAGAAAAGAATGATGACGATGACAGCCTATCGTGGACATATGAATATATATATAGACTAGTGATGCCTATAGATATCTTTTGATGCGGTAGCGTATCTGAGAAGCTGTAACAGATGTGTTTTGCTCGAGATGTTAAAATATTTATATGCCTAAAAACCTACAGATTGCAAAGTTTCCCTATTTTTGTTAAAAAAAAAAGTCCTCAAAGAGGCAATTTTTCTTCCCTTGATATATATGATCATTTTGCTATCGAGCTGTGTTATTTCATATCATAACCTTATGATAAACAATTGTGAAGATCTTTGAGATATAAGCCTGTTTGTTGATTGAAAACCTTTTTCCCGTTTTTGATAAACGAAACATGCTGCATTTTGGTAATTGTTGGCAATGCAGTATGTTACCCATAAAAAGAAATCCTTATTCTGAGCAAGAAGAATAAGAAAGTGTCAATTCTTCTCATGAGTCATTTGTACCTTCTTCCATTTTGATCGATCGTAGAATTGCATAGTTTTTCTGCATCAGAATCTTCCATCTTTCAATAAAGTTGATACCCAGTTGATGCTGAAGAATGGGTTCGCTCGGTAAAGTGAGTTCTCAAGTTTATGGAGTGCTTTGATCGAAAGTGTCTCCTATGTATATCGTTCCAGTAAAAAGGGTTTGTAAATTTCTGATGGGAAGCACATCAGAAAGTTCTTTCTCCTGAAATCTCTATGATGTATGAAGCTGACGAATTAGCTCGAATATATGCCCTCGAGATAGTACGTTTGGATGGAGTGCTCGTCTCAATCACCTCAAACTGAGACTCCAAGTTTACATCTCGTTTTTGGACGAGTTTTCAACAAGAGATGGGTACAAGATTGAATTTGCATACAACAACAACTACCAAGCAATGATTAATATAACGCCTTATGAAGCCTCTACGGTAGCACGTGTAGATCGCCACTCTTCAAAGACATGATTGAAGAAAGAAAAGTGATTGGACCCGAAGTGATTAAAGAAATGGACGTAATCGTACGACAAATCAAGAAAAGAATCCAAGAAGCTCAAGATCGTTAGAAGTTATATGCAGATACAAGAAGAACGGAGCTAAGCTTCGAGACTGAAGATAAAATTTTTGTGAAAGTATATTCTTCCAAAGGAATGCATCGCTTTGGAATCAAAGAAAAGTTCAAGCCAAGATTTATCAGTTGTATGAGATTCAAAAGAAGATTGAGCCAATCGCCTACAGTTTAGCATTGTTTTTAAGTTTCGGCAAATTCACGATGTGTTCCATGTGTCGCAGTTACGAAGATATGGGTTTGATTAAAAACACATCATACATCAAAAGAATGTTGTTCCTGAACCCAATCCAAGCTATGAAGAGAAACCAGAAATGCATCTTAGTGTTTGGTTTCATTTTGTGCTTATTCTTGGTATTGTTTTGCATGTTGTTTTCAGTGGTTTGTCCTATTTATGCCGTTGGTTTGATTAGTATTTATCGACTCGAACTTACTTGGTTTGTTTCGATGTTTTGTAGAAAAACGGCATTAAATAAGATGAAATGGATCTTCCAAGGATAAATTATATTTAAGAGCATCTCGATAGGATTTCGTAGGCACAAACGGATCATAATTCGGAGTTCGGACGAGGGAGAATGGAACATTTCTTCAAAGTCGCGCACGTGCGCTACTCAGCCTGTCGCGCGTTGTGCTTATTCTTGAATCACGGCATCAAATAAGATGAATTATATCTGCTAAGAGCTATCATATATTGAAGAGAATCTTGATAGGAGTCCTTAGGCACAAACGGATCATAATTCGGAGTTCGAACGGGGGAGAACGGAGCATTTCTTCAAAGTCGCGCACGTGCGCTACGCGGCCCGTCGTGCGCTGGCGCTGGCACTTGCGAGCGCACGTTTTCAGCACGGTGAGCGCCGGTTGAGGGCCGAGCGCCGGTTCACCCGCGTGCCACAGTGCCATCTCCTCTTGAGCGCCCTCTCACTTATGAGCGCTCGTTCACCCCTTTTCTTCGCTCAACCTCCCCGCGCACTTAACCACCGCGCGCTCGCTCACCCCTCTCATGTCCGAGCGCTGGCTCGCAACCGAGCGCCCGCTCTCCCTTTTCCCTCGTGTGTTCATGCATGAACGCTCGCTAACCTTCTTTGAGCGCCGCCACTTGCAGCCACCACCTCGAGATGTAACGCTCCACAACCGGCGCCCCTCCAAACCGCGCCACTTTGGGAATGACGCCCGCCCACGCCACTCATCCACAACCGGCACTCACTCATTAATATATATATATATATATATATATATATATATATATATATACACGTTAGGTCATTTCTTGAAGGGGAGTTCGATTTTATTTTAAATCGTGCTTGTTCGCCATTCGTCAACAATTTCTTCCGGACGCTTTAGCTTCCTGCATTCGTGTTTTTTTTGTAGTTCCTCAACTAGGGATTGACAACTCCTAGTTTGATTGCTTTAATTTATATTTCCTTTCAGCATTTAAATTCCCGTATGTTCAAAAACCCCTCTTTGGTATCAGAATGTTTAGGATTTACCGCTTTATGTGTGAAATGAACAATAAGCCCTGTTAAGTTTTCCTTGAGAGACGACTTGGGTTATCTTACCCTAATACAACACCTTATTCGATTATGAGTCAATTAAAAGAACACTTTTGATTGAAACACTTAGATCGAAAAGAACGACAACTAAGGGATGAATTAATTCATTCAGTAAAGTCCGATGTGAATATCATGGTTTAGACGAAGCGACATGGGAGCTAGAAGATCAGACGAGAAAGAAGTACTTTGAGTCTTCCAGAGGTACTAAATTTCGGACGAAATTTTTTTAGGGTGGGAATATAATACCCCCATTCTCAGAAAGTAGATTAGCTCCTAATTAAGATTTATAAGAAGGGCATTGCATCCTTAAGTAAGAGTTGTTAAGCTAGAAGCTTTTAAATTAAGCTTCGAGTCGAGATTATAGAATTTGAGATTTATTCGAGAAAACCTGAGATAAGATTCTGAGGTCTTGTTTAGAATAAGAAAACTTAGATTTAAAGAGTTTTGAGATGATAAGTATGTGTTTATGGAATTTTTGAACCCAAAGTCTTGATTTCAAAGTTTTTGCTCTTTGTTACAATTGTTTGCCGTATAAACCCTAATCGCCGGCTGAATACCTAAAAGGGTTTTTAAAGTCAATTTTTTTTATAATTGAATTTTGGTGTTTATAGTATGTTAATTGAATTTTAAAAGAGATTTCAAGCAAAGAACATTTTATCAGAAATTGAGTTTCAAATCGGAATGGTATGGATCAATAGCATGTATTTATAACATCAATATTATTTCAAGAAAAGTGTGCATTCTATAAATTTCTAGAAACATGATTATTCATCATGTTTTAAAGAAAATGAAAAATTTAAAAAGAAAAAGGGATGGATCTAGATTAGTGGTGAATTTTCCACCACATTAAAGAAAATGAAAACGAAATAAAATTTTTGTGGCTTATATATATATATATATATATATACAGATTACAATCCATTTTCTTCTTTATTTTTCTCAAATTTTCGTGCCATACACACATTACACACACTAAAATTTTCAAAATTTCAAGCTCCAAATTTTCAAGATCCAACCGTTGAATTTTCGATCCGTCTTTGAATTCAGGTATAATTTCGTCTCTAGAACATATCTACGGTTTGAAAAATATGAACTTTGAAGAATGCTATATTTTCGGTCATATGATGATTTATGTAGGGATATGTTGTTGTTTGATTAATTCTTGATATTATGTTAGATTCGTCGTCAACGAGTTGTTTAACGTTGAAATTTTGAGCATATGTTTATTCTTGGAATTTTGTTGATTTTCGAAAATCATGAGGGCTATGATCTTGAATATGTGATGTTTATATGTTTGATATTCTTTCATATATATGTTGATGAGTTGATATAAACATGTTTTAAGCAAGAAAAACGTTTGAAATCGAACCTATGTTGAAACCCCTTTTTGGACGAAAACCCTAGCCTTTGTAATGTTGGATTTTTGATATTATTTGATCATTTTGAGTTCATATTTGAATTCTATGATATGAATAAATCTTAAAATGATTTATTCGGAATTTTCGGTCGACGTATTCAAAA
The DNA here is from genome assembly GCA_036937905.1 of Salvia rosmarinus. NCBI lineage: Eukaryota > Viridiplantae > Streptophyta > Magnoliopsida > Lamiales > Lamiaceae > Salvia > Salvia rosmarinus. The sequence continues at coordinate 61,894 of JAODLM010000806.1, forward strand.
ATTGAAAATTTTTAGTTTGACGTCAAGTTTTAGTTTTCAATGCTAAAACTTTGATCTTTGAGTTCTGATGGTTGATTAGTGATATTTGATCATAGTTGAACATGTATAGAGGTTCGTCTAAGATAGACGACGTCTTGCATAATTTTTGACGTCGGACATAAGCTATGTCGATAAGGAGTTGGTTTTTGGCTAAAATTAGATGATTTAAGCTTATTGTTGAGTTTTCTATGATCGTTTAGTCATATGAGGCTCGTTAAATCTTGTTATATGTTTAAGATGTTAAAGGATGTAATGACCCGAGTGTTTATAGACCATCGCCTTGTGTATCAAGAAATTATAGTCGTGTTGACAACTTAGTAAAGAGTTATTTCTTGTTTGATTCTTGATAGCTTTTATGCCGATCTATGTTGATTGAAGGACCAAGTGAGAATAAGAAAGAAGTGAAAGACAAAAAGTAATGTCGTCGAGTGACTGTCGCCAGGTGGGTATAAGTATTTTCTAAAATGATATGTTATGCTTTATATATTTTCCAAATGATATGAAAATGTTCAATTGTTGATGTTATTCATTTGAGGTTATTATACTTTTGTTGGCCCGAGTTTTATGTCATCATACATAATTCTCAGCCACACTTCTCGTTGCCGAACTTTGGCATTCACCTGCTTATGTGTTTCGCTATGAACAAGTGATCATATTTCTAATGAAAGTCATTATTTGGTCGTTATGATCTCGACATCACCAAGTCTTCGTTATGATGTCGACTTCCTTCTGTGATCAAGGATTTACTTGAATATTCATGAAAGCAACTTTGAGGTTATTGATGAATCATGCTTTCAACCCTAACTAACCAAAGATTTTAGTTTGGTGAAAGCATGCTTGAGTTCTTACATTCATTGTAAAATTAGTTTAACCTGTGATATCAGATCAATGTCGTATTTGATCTTGATTATCTTATTTTGATTATTCGTCCTCAGCCATTGTTTTTCTTTGTTCGATTACTCTTTGTGGTTTGAGGATCTAGAATCATCCTTTGTCAGACTCCATTCTACCTCTTTTGACTATAAACATTTGATTCTTTCATGATGAAAGTTGATGTTACAGATTGTTGTTAATAAGAATTATTGGTCACAATTGTTGTTATTGATTACCAGATTTTTTTCTTAACCCAAGTCACGGCCTAATTATTGATTACCAGATTTTTTTTTGTGACAGAGGCCTATCCTTTTGAGAACTTCGAAAGGTCCAACAAACCTCGGTCGCAACTTACTTCGCTTCCTAAAATGAACGACTCCTCTCGTCGTGGAAACCTTAAGGAAGACGCGATCTCCAACCATGAACTGAAGATCCGTACGACGCTTGTCCGCATAGGACATCTGTCTATCCTGAGCTTCCTTGATCCTCCACTTGATCGATTGATAACCTCGACCGTCTGCTGAACCATCTCTCGGTCCTAACATCTTTCTCGCCCATTTTGTCCCAATAAAGTGGCGATCGCACTTCCTTCCGCATAACGCTTCATAGTGAGCCATTCATATGGTGGCCTCGATAATCGTTGTTATAGGAAAACTCCACCAAAGGTAGTATCTCTTCCCACTTTGCTCCTCCGTCGGCCAGATCGCCGCAACATATCCTCCAAGACACAGATCGTCCTCTCCGATTGACCGCCCTGCTTGAGGATAGAAGGCATCTCGAGATTCACTTGGTCCCTATGGCACTGCGCACTTCTCCAAAACCTCGACGTGAACCTCGGTCACGATCTGATGTAATCGATACCGCACACCATGTAACCGCATTTATTTCTCGACGTAAAGTCGAGCAAGCTTATCTAACCCGCACGCCATCCGAATCGGTAAGAAATGAGCTGACTTCATCAGTCTGTCGATGACAACCCATATAGCGGTGTTTCCTCGCGCTGACCTTGGAAAACTCACCATAAAATCCATACCGATATGCTCCCGTTTCCACTCCAAAATTGGTAGCGGCTGCAACAAACCTGACGAACGTTGATGCACAGCTTTCACTTGCTGACAAGCCAAACAACGTTCCACAAATACGGCTACATCCTTTTTCATCCCTTCCTACTAAAAGTTCCTCTTAAGGTCTCTGTACATTTTGGTGCTTCTGGATGAGTCAGTGTGGTGCCTCATGAGCTTCACTCATGATCTTATCTCTCAATTCCCTATTGTGGCACACATAACCTTCCTCGGAATAATAGCGCGTTGTCCTTCGCTTTCGCTGACGACACATTAGGTTGGATAAAACCTAGATCCAACAACTCCTGCAACTGCACTTTAAGTTCTTGCAATTCTTTAGGTGCCATTGTGTATGGTGCCTTTGATCTTGGCGCGCTCACGGTTCCGCATCAATAGTGAATTCCACTTGTCTATCGTGTGGTAAGCCCGCAAATCGGGAAACACATCCCGATATTCACACACCACCGGCTCCTCTTGCAACCGCTGCTTTGCGGTTCATCGTGCCCTATCAAACTTACCAAGAAAGTTTGACACTTCCTTCCCCGATCATCCTCACCGCCTTGATTGCTAAGATCGCTGGTGCGGAAACACCCGTCTTATACCGTGGAAGCAAACTTCCACTCATTCGTCGTTTGAAAGCAACTTCTCTCTCGAGACAACGATAGTGGCCTGCTTTTCCAACCAATCCATGCCAAAGATGACATCAAAATCTTCCATTCCGATGACATGCAAATTGACAAGGACCTTCGCTAATGATTTCTACCTCCGGTTCGAAAGCAAATCTGTTTGCCTTTAGCACTTCCCTTGAGGGATGCTAATTTCGAGTACTACTGTGATTCCTGGGTACCAAACCCAACCTCTCACATGCAATTCTCAAACGAACGAATGTGAGGCTCTCAGATCAAACAAAGCGAAAACGGGTATATCACTCATATGGATTATACCTGCAAGATTTTCGGGAGCTTGTCTTTTTCTGCGATTCAAGGCGTACACCACGGCTTCTTTGGGAGGTCTTTGGTTTGTCGGCCTCTGATAACCTCCTCATTACGTGGTTTATCCTCGTGAGCCTGGTTTTACCTCTACGAGCTCGCCGCATTGTCTCATCGGCGGTCGCACTGCTGGCCCTCTTATCGATTGACAATCTCGAGCGTAGTGTCCTGACTTCCTACAACGGTAACACTCGACGTTACCTTGCTTGCACTTGCCCAAGTGATTCCTCTAGCATTTCTGGCACCAAGGCTTCTCTGCACCTTGTCCCCACTGCCGCATGGGTTGGAAATTCCTTCCCCAAGGTAGCCTTTCTCTTTCCGGAATACCCAGATTCCTCAGAATCACTGGACCGCTCGAGTTTCCTTGGAACACCTAATTGCCTCTCCCTCGATCTTCCCATTTCCTCTTGCCTCTTCCTTCGTCAGCTAGCTATTCGGGTGGCATCGTTCTCTCCTGGGGAAACATTGACTCAATGTTTAATGCCCGATTCAAGGACTACGCATACGTCAGATCTCCCTGACTGACGAGCGAAATTTTGATCTCTGGTCGGAGTCCTCTCACGAACCTATTTGCCTCGGCACCTGTGCCGACCAAAGCGTGGCGTAACACCTACGCATTTATTGAACGAGCGATCATACTCGGTGACCGTTCTTCTTTCTTAACGAAGATTTCAGAACTCGTTTTGCCTTCACTGTCTGTAAACGCCAGGCACGTACTTTTCCATGAGTTATTCCTAGAAATTTTCCCACGTGTAACTTCCCCACTGTCCTGGTGTCAGGGTCCTTTTCACGGATTCCCACCAGAAATCAGCCTCATCGATTAGTTAAAAAATCATGCAATTCAGCTTTTCTACTTCTTCGCAGTCGATGTATTCGAAGATCCTTTCGTGGATCGATCCAGTTCTTAGCGCCGATCGGTTCGCGAGACCGTCGAATGTGGGGATTACGCCTCGAAAACTCTCGATCGATGCACCGATCCAAGGGTGGTTCTCGGATTTCTTCCACGTTATTGTTCCTCTGGTTCATTGTTCTCGGCATTCTGTACCGACGTTGAAACATTAGAAACACGTTCGCATAGATAACCAGGTACCATCGCATAGCATATATCATCACCCACAACCACATATCATCACATATGTCACATATCACAATCACATATAACCATGCAATCCTGTCAACACATCATCGTTATGCATCTCACATAACATCATCACACATCATCACATAGATCATATATCATCATAGCATAGCTCATATCACATATAAGCATTAAAGCATAAACATCATGTCATAGATAGCGTTAGTATCATTATTATCCAATTGTCCATGAAGGACTGTCAAAATACAAGATCACAGGTATGTCAGTCAAAAAGGTCAGATATGAGCAAAAGAATCTGACTCCGGTTACTGCCAAAAGGTGCCGCTCTGTCTCATGCGATAGCAGACTCTGCGATGGTCACTGTACATACTGACCACCTAGATCTTTGTCCTCCATATCCAACTACTGTTCCCCTTTCACATCAGCTGATCCATTCTGCCTTTCCTCATCCTCTCTCTCCTTTCCTATCAGTGCTCGGACTCGGGCTGCTACCTCGGTAAAGTGATCCCGCATGGTAGCAAGCCTCTTGTGAGTATGGTCCCACCCAAGATGTGCTCTGATTGCTTGGGTCTCAGGTGAATACTGCTTCTCGGTTCCTATCTCCGGCGCTTGCCCTTCCTCAACATGCTTGACCTCGTCCGAGTCATCCACTATCCGAATTACCAGATCCTCTGAGTCCTTACTATCCTTCTCATCCTCCCCAGGTCTTCCTCCTCCTCAGAATCTCCTTCCCGGATGCCAACTGACAATCTTGGCGGTGGCACTGTAATTACGATTATGGGCCTCTTCTCTACCACGGATGGGTGGATCATCTCTTCACCGGGAGGTCTCGCCTCAAAATCGCTCCGGTCCTCCGGAAGGTGAGGTCGAGATGAAGGGGTATTGATCGGCGTTCTCGACGTCTTGGCGATCGCCTGCCGATGGCTGCTCTCCCAATGGCTCTTTAGGAACATCATCACTATCGTCGATCTGGATCGGCCCTCGAACATGCCTTGCGATCACATCTGCCTCAGAATGTATGCCCCGGTGATCTGTCCACTGTCTCCAAACTCGAGCAGCGAACTCAGTAAAATCCAGAGTGAGATGTCTGGTAACAGGATCCCAACGGAACATCACGTAACCTTGTCTTCCTGCCCATGGCTGCCAACCCGTTGGTAGCCTCTCTGTCATCCGGTAATAAGCCTCATACTCCGATACTTTCCCACTATCTCGGATCTTTCTCCACAGTCCAACAAACCTTCCCAAAAACACTCCCAATGGCTCGTGGACATTCCTGGTACACTCTCTGAACTTATGGATCTGTTCATCCATTATGTGAGATCTTAACCAGCATTGTCTGGGCCACTGAATATCCATAAACCTACATGTTAGTTCACCATAAAACAACAACAAATATTCACGTTTCCTTTTCCACCCCAGTAATCTGGGTAACCATTGCCTGAGGCACATGTTCACTTTCAACACATATCAACATCGATATGGATATTCATAACAATAATCATGCAAGCAAATACAGAATTCACTTACAGGCACTCGTTTATCAAAATAAACAAGATTTCAAGCAACAATATATTGCTATGTAAACACATAGGCTTATATCAACCATCCGTGATCATATCAATCACATCATATCACATCACATCACATCAATAATTTTCATATCACAGTCACATAGGCTCTTTCGTCCCATCGACAAATCACTTCCACATCCACATCAACATCCAACCATACCACATCCATATCACCTCAACATCCACATCACGTTTACATCACGTAAACTCTTACCATGCCAGAACACATGAAACCAAGATCATATCAAGCTCACATAACCAAATAAAGCATCAACAAATAAACACATACCTCATCCTTTTTCGAAAGAAGACGGACTGACGGTGAGCTGAGGGTAGCTGTACCTGAACAAGTTCTAAACACTCAATTTCAAGAACGTACAGGATATAAAGCAAATGAACTACATTGATATCAAATAACAATAGACACTAAAAGCCAGGAAAACTGCTCTGATACCATGCTATCACGCCGCAATTCCTGAGGGAAGGCACGAATGCTGGGGTGTGATTAGGGATGGGGATTAAGAAGCAGGGAAGAAAAAGGGAATACATAAAGCATATATAATAAGAAGATATGACCATAAAATCGGGCAGCATCTCCTCTATAACTAGGACATATCCTGAAGGGGAGGGGTGAGCAAACAATCCACCAACAGAATCATATCGACAACATAACTTCAATGAACATGATCTTGATTTGATATTAGTAATGCAAGGAAACGAAATAGCATTACATCATGTTGACTAGACCGGTCAACCACATAGCATGCTCATGTCGAGACTCACAGCATAATAAAATAATAGCAAATCTTGTTCCCAATCATAGAGCAAAATAAAGGGATAAGAATACATCCATAATAGAACACATATATAAAACAGCATTGCGGAAGCAGGTAGCGTGAAAGGAACCACAGCTCAACCCCTCATCGTCGCCCATCCAGCCCTCCTCCATCTATGAAAAACATTTGAAAATATTTTGGGATGAGTACTAGCGCACTCAGCTGGGGTTTTTAACATAATACAAAATCTAGGATACCGTGTTTAGAGCACTTACGTTAGAAGGTTTTAAAACGTAAACCCACTTCTAAGTAAGCAAAAAGAGATTTTCCTTTTGATACATCCCATTATTCTTATTACTCCATCATAGAACCACGGCTCGAAATGTATCCCGCTAGCCCATCAAATCTCTCGGCCCGGAACATATCCAGCCAGCCTGTCACACCCCGACCTATCTAATCTTGTATTAACTGACTAGTCGAGGTGTGACGGGCGGAAGGAAATGAAATGACTAACTATTTCAAGAGACTCGCAAATATAAGCAGTTCATTTTAAAGAAAGGCGAGTCATTAGACACATGATTAACCAAATGACCAAAGTTGGATACAAATCAATTTATCAACTGATGCCATGATCTTTAACATGAATTCAAACATATCTATCAAATGTCTAACCCATCAGAACTACGTATCATAATACATCAAAATCATAACAAGAGTTGGCGACAAAAGTAGGCGAGTTTATGTGTGAAGACATAAACTCGGGGCAAACATAAAACATGACAAAATAGGTCTTCGCTCGGCATTCAATCTTTGTTGTCATCTCCCGCTACTACCCGCACATTTAGAAATACATGCGGGGCATGAGTACTGATGCACTTTCGGTGGGCGATTGCGAAAACAATTAAAACATGCTCTTAGAGCTATATAATCGACTTGCCACTTTCTTAGATTCACGGGGTTTTAGAAATAACTTATGAATCAAACTTTACGAAATCGCTTACTTCATGATTAATGCACGTGCTAACAATTCTAATCATAACATGTCTGCAGACAATCTTAAATAAACACCATATCTCGCTCTTGTGTTGAGAAGTAGGCCTCCTTCTCAAACACCGTGATCGCCATTTAGCTCACGATCACTGTGTACACAAACCTCATCGCGCAGCTAGTCCAAAGATAGGGCGATATCGTCCATCTCGTGAGATGGGAAATTTGCAATATGCTCAAAAGCAGGCAAGTCGATTAACTTTATAAAATTCACATGCTCAATATCATAAACTTGTGCATAAACATATTTTAGCTTAGAAAGCCCACCTGGAATCTGGCTTACTCGAGACTTTCTGCCTTTCCTTTCTTGATCTCAATCTCGCTTCCACTTGTTCCTTGAAAAGAGATAAGAGGAACAAATACGAGAAAGAGGAACTAAGAGTTTCTAACTCTTGAGCCTCTACTAAAACTCTCTCGATACTCTATGATTAAGCTAAGCTACTAGGTCAATGCATCCCAAAACTAAATTGTTTAACTTATTAAGAATGTAGTTTATGAGAACTTAAATCTTTTCAACTCCATATATATATATATATATATATATATATAAGGGATATCATATCGGTATAATAAAATCTTTAACTTTCAAATCTTTTCCTTAGGAAACTTTGATCAAGTAGTATTGATCAAGCTATATACTCATAAGAATCTATATTTTGAAATCAAACTTCAATTATCAAGTCAAAATCATCAAGTTCTTTGAAATAACACGAAACTAACGAAATCTAACTTTTTCGTATAAGCATAGAAAAATCTAAATAATTCAAAATAGGCTAATTTTATATACTAGATCATACTTTTGAAATCAAAGAACTCAATTAAAATCAAAATAATAAGTTCTTAACATTACATACGCATAATAATTTAGGGGTTTTCACCCGGGTCGATTTTAACTCCAATTTCTTTTGCCAAACGAGATCATATACATATAATTACATAACTACAAGCTTATTGTTAACAAATCAAAGCCAAAACATCTTAAAAGCATGGCCATAGTTTTCGGTCCTCACAAGAAAAATGGAGGGTTCGATTTTTATTTCAAAATCGACTCTAATCATGCTCAAACGTCTTTAGTTACATAGATCTAAGCTTGATTTAAGGAATCATCAACAAATACTCAAGGTAAGAACTAGGGTTCTTAACTAAAATTTAGGTTTTTCATGTAGATATCAAATTAAACCATAGATCGAGCATAAATCACTTCTAAAAGGATAGATCTACACGTATATAAACTAAAATCGAAAACGAAAATTCCTTGGAACAAGGCCATTAGGGCGAATCGATAGGAGCATGGAGATGAAATTTTTCTTTGATTTCTTAACATAGTATCACCCCATATAGATAGATCTAAGCCTATATCAACAAAGAATCGAAAAACAAAAACCCATAAGGATCATGGCCAAATGGCCGAAGCATATGGGGTTTGGGGGGTGGGTTTTCACTTTGATTTTCTCTTCAAATCTTGAGTAGGATTAGCGATTTACCTCTTTAAGACGTCGATTTACGGAGTTTAATAAGATTGGAAGTCCGGATCTTAAGCTTGGAAGAGAAAAATTTTCGGTGGTTGTGTGCGTGTTTCTTCGAAATTTTTGAGGAAAAATGGGAGAGGATTGGCTTGTGAAAAAAAATGAAGCCTTCTTTGGGAACTAATATTTATATATAAAGTCTTAATACTATTGAAGTCTTCCATCCCAAGCTATTGGGAAGTTTCTAGAATAAGCTAGTCTTTTAGCTTCTTTAAGAAGCTATATGATTCTAGAGAATTTTTCACTAATATAAGCTTTAAAATAGTTATAACATAATGAAATTTTTGAAATTATAAAATCAATATAAGGCAATTAGAAATATAGAAATTTCTAACGAATTGAAATTTTCATAAATCACTCTTTCTAAAACAACGTTGAAATAGAACAATGAATTGAAATTCATTGTTAAATTAATCAACTGTAAAATTCTAAGATAAATCTTTAAGTTAAAACTTTATAAAATCTTATCTGATGATGCATTGTTCCTAGTCACTCACGTAATTAATTTCTAATTAATTACGTGCTTAGCAATAGAGCTATAAGAATGCGGGTATTACATAGCACACATTATCTCGGCCAAACATATCCACGGCCCACGCCCTAATGTATCCGGTAGGCTAACTTCGGTGTGTACTTGATCTATCCTCGTCGTAACCATAACCACCTCATTATTATTTCCATGTGGACTTCCTGGGTCTATCCGCGTAACCATAACCACGTGTTCGCGGGCTCATCCCCACGATCAATACTCGAGATGGTGATCAACCCACCGGTAGAGATCCATGCACAATCACAATAGAACCATATCTCGGATCAGAGAACAATAATAACGTAGTTAAAACATTTTCACGTCGCACATTATTTATTTTGAAATATCAGAGTAAATAACCTAAAATAAGCATATATAACACAACATGAACAGTCGAAAACGTCAATTGGGAGATATCCACATATCCAACAACCTCACCGATCACACTGGTAGGTACCTGGTAACAAGATCGAACAACCTTTGGGGTCACATCCCATAAATCAAAGCAAAAACGTGATCCAAACGAAGATCGAAACGAAACGGGGGTTTTCGACTTTCTGAATCCACATTTGGCACCCTCCGGGTTTTCGAATCAACTCGATGCATAAAGGAAATATATTCAAGGCATCAAGACCTATAATATGGTACCTTCAAAATATGCATGCATGCAAGTTGACAAAAATCTTAGCAGCGAAGAAACTTCAAAAATCGATGCCTATCCTCAAATCAAGGATAAACCATCCAAAACCGATGCATGAAAATGGAAACATAAGCAATATGCATAACGAGGAACATGGAATGACAAACTATGTTAAAAATGGATAACCCGGACATGTACTTCCTTTAGAAACTCAAAACAACGGAAAACATCCCGACATGCAGAAAAGCAAAAAACGGAAAAACGAAATCAGTACTTTAGTAGAATGCATAGCCCGGAACAAAAAACCGAAAGGGTCCATAGCCAAAAGGTGGCCCTTTGACCACCAATCGATGGCCAAGAGGGGCACGACGGTGGCAGTTTTGCCAAATTGGCCGGCCTTCGGTCTTTTTCTCGTCTCGTCCCTTTAGAAATCCGGGGCTACCGGGGAGGGGCTGATCTGCGATGGTAGCCGGTAGCAGCGTAATGGCACCATCGCCGAGCCTTTCCAGCTCGATCCCCACTCCTCCAGCGCTTCCGCAGCGTACCTGGAGCTGCTAGCTCATCCGTAAACACATAGAGACGAAGAAAATGAACATTGAAAATGAAGGCCCTAGCCCTCTATTTATAGGAAAAGCGGTGACATTGCAAATGCTGCAAAGACCTTTTTCGAAAACGCAAAAAGCGATGCATATTATAAACATCAAACTTTGATTGTAAAAACATTTTTGGCTTCAAAAACTATTTTGAACATTCAGCCGACGATTAGGGTTTTTACGGCAACATTCGTAACAAAGAGCAAAACTTAAAAATCAAGACTTTGGGTTCAAGGCATCTATAAACACATACTTATCATCTCAAAAGTCTTGAAATCTAAGTCTTCTTATTCGTAACAAGACCTAAGAATCTTATCTTAGATTCTATCTCGAATCGATCTCAAATTCTATCTTATCGACTCGAAGCTTATCATAAAAGCTTCTAGCTTAAACAACTCTTCCTTAAGGATGCAATGCCCTTCTCATAAGCTCTTAATCAGGAGTAAATCTCTGCTACAAGAATGCGGGGTATTACATTCCCACCCCGTTAAAAAAAAATTTCGTCCCGAAATTTAGTACCTTTTTGCAGAGGTACTTCTTTCTCGTCTGATCTTCTAGCCCCCATGTCGTTTTTATAAACCATGATGCTTTCATCGAGCTTAACTGAAGGAATTGATTTATTCCTTAGTTGTCGTTATTTTTTATCTAAAATGCATTTTGATTTCTCTTCATAGCTTAGATATGATTCAAGAACAACGTTCTCTTGATGTATGATGTGTTTTGGATCAAACATATATCTTCGTAACTGCGACATACGGAACATATTGTAAATATTGCCGAAACTTGGAGACAATACTAATCTGTAGGCAGTGTGGCCTAATCTTTTCTTGAATCTCGTACGGTCAATACATCTTTGTTGAGCTTTCCTTTGATTCTAAAGCGATGTATTCCTTTGGAAGAATATACTTTCACGAAAACTTTATCTCAATTCTCGAAGCTTAGCACCGTTCTTCTTTTATATGCGTAGGACTTCTAATGATCATGAGCTTCTTGGATTCTTTTCTTGATTTGTTGTTGTCATAGCCCGCCTAAACTATCCCAAATCCCAAGGACGGATTAGGGAGGGCTGGACGATGGGACAGTATGAACGGTCCCCGAAAGGTTGTAATGAGGGTGCATATCACATGTAAACAATCATACTTGGAACATAACATACATTAAAGACTGGATAAACTAGGTGGGCTAGTCCAACAGATCCAAAAGAATGCAATGATCTGAAGGACTTCAACTGTCAAGTCATAATACCATTCATCATAGTTCAAAAATAAATGCAGCAAATTTTGTAGTGGGTTAGTGATGATTAACTAGTATAAAAAGCCTCTCATTGTATTAGGCATTGAAAAAGAATCAAGCATGCCCATGGTGTGAGAGTAGCCGTCGGCTACATGGGGTTCCAAAGGGTGGATTTTAATTTTTTTTGTAACTTACATATCATTTAATTAATTAAAAACATAGCATAGCAAAGCATATTACAAAAAGTGGCGTGAATATGCTAATAAACCTAAATCACGCTCCTTTCGATTTCATAAGGGTACATAAGTCATTTTCATGCCATTTATACACATATATGTTATAACATATGGTTTAGATAATAAATTATAACATAGGAAAGTTTAATGGTATCATTTCATGTGAGAAAACCCTAGTTTTTCGAATTAGGGTTTCGAAATTGGAAATTTGTTATTATCGAGTTCTTAAAGCTTTGGCATTGTTTTTAATGCTTAATAATACTCTAATTATATAAAATAATCATAGGAAATTAAATACTATAATTTCCTGACCATTAAACTCATTTTTCAAATCGTCTCTAGACGTTAACGTTCAAAACGTCTATAATCGACTCATTTCAAAATGGTCGTAATAAGATCGTACTTACTCTATAAATAATATCCCATTAATATAGGAATTTAATTCCAAGCTTCGCTGCTTAGAAAATTTCATGAAATTCTGACGTTCGATACGTAATCGACGTTAAAATTATACTGTCGAACTACTTCATAACATTCTTTTCCTTAATTCACAATTCTTAGTGAATATAAAAAGAATTCGTTACTTCGTTCCTGAATCGAAATCAATATTCGATGTCTTTCAAATTTTATTATACGGCAAAACCCTAATTTACGGGTTTAAGATACCGTAAATAGGCGTTCGTTTCTCCGGAATATTACATTCTACCCCCCTTAAAAGAAATTTCGTCCCGAAATTTGCATACCTCTAGAAAAATAATTCGGGGTATCGTTCTTTCATGGCGTCTTCAAGTTCCCACGTGGCTTCTTGTCAGTGGTGTCTCCACAAAGACTTTGACTAGCGGAATTGTCTTGTTCCGTAATTGTTGAACTTTATGGTCGAGTATTCTTGCCGGTTCTTCTTCATAGCTCATATCTGGCTTGAGGATCACGTCGTCTTGATGGATCACGTGTTTTGGATTGTGTACGTATTTTCTTAGTTGTGACACGTGAAAGACATTGTGTACATTCCCAGCACTTGGCGTAAGAGCCAACCCATAAAGCTCTTGGACCTATCCTCTCTAGGATCTCGTAGGTCCTATAAAGCGGGTCTTAGTTTTCCTTTCAACCAAACCCGACAATCCTTTCGATGGAGACTTTAAGAAACACTTTATCTCCATTATCAAATTGTAGTTCGGATCTACGCGTGTCGGCGTAAGACTTCTGCCTATCTTGAGCTTCTTTTATTCTTTGCCTAATTTGCCTGACGATTTCAATCATCTCATTCACTGCTCCTGGCCCTATAATTTTCCTCTCACCCACTTCATCCCAATAAAGCGGTGATCTACATCTCTTGCCATACAAGGCTTCGTATGGGGCCATATTAATCGTCGCTTGATAGCTATTGTTGTAGGCAAACTCAATAAGGGTAAAACATCTTCCCACTTTGCACCTCGATCCAACACTCTTGTTCTCAACATATCCTCTAGTGTCTCGAATCGTTCTTTCCGATCGTCCATCGATGCATGGGTGAAATGTTGTGCTAAAGTTCAATTGCACCCAATTCCTTTTGTAAGCTAACCTTAATCTTGAGGTGAACTTGGGTCTCTATCGGATGTAATAGATTTTGGCACTCCATGTAGTCGTATAATTTCCTTAAAGTGCAATTTGGGCTAACTTGTCGATCCGTAGGTATTACGAATCGGTGAAAGTGAGCACTCTTTGTGAGTCTATCAACAATTACCCATATTGCGGTGTTCCTCTTTTCGATTTGGGTAAATTAAATATGAAGTCCATCGTTATCTCATCCCATTTCCACTGGGTATTTCTAACTACCGAACTTCCCATAGGGTCGTTGATGTAACGCTTTCACCCTTGGCAAATAAGACAAATGTTCTCTTAAAGAAGCTATGTCTCGCTTCACGCATTCCCACCGTAACTTTTCTTTTAGGTCTTGGTACATCTTAGTCTTGCTGGGTGGGCGGTGTAGGGTGTATCGTGTGCTCGCTCATTATTTCATCTTGAAGCTCTGCGTTATGCGGACGCATATCCTTCCTTCAAATAATAAGGCGTTGTCGATGCTTCCCGGAAATTCTTTAATCCTTGAGACCTTATCCTTTCCTTATCTTTTCTAACTTTTCCTCCATCCTTTGTCTCTCAACGATTCTTTTTCTTAAGTCAGACGTCGATGTGAGTGTAGCGATACAACTCGTGATCGTCTCTGGTTGTTCAACCAATTCAATCCTCATTCTTTTAAACTCCTCGACGAGTTTTTCTTCTTATGTAAGGAGACATCCTAGTTTGGTTTGACTCTTACGACTCGGGCGTCGGCTACTACATTCGCTTTACCGGGTGATAGTTAATACCACGATCGTAATCCTTCACTAGTTCGAGCCATCTTCTTTGCCTCATATTTAGATCTCTTTCTCAAGAAGTACTTCAAACTCTTATGATCAGAAAGATCTCACATCTCACCCATAGAGATGGTGTCTCCAGATTTTCGGTGCATGAACTACTACTACTAATTCCAGTCGTGAGTTGGATAGTTCGATTCATGTAGTCTCGAGTTGTCGGGATGCATATGCTATCACTTTTCCTTCTTGCATCAAAACACAACCCACCCATTCTTAGAAGCATCTGATAAACTACATACTCCTTGTCCGCTTCGAGCCGCTAACTTGGTGCACTTGTTAACTTCTCCTTGAGTTTTTGAAAACTCGCCTCACATTCTTCAGTCCAATTGAATTTGATTCCTTTTCGGAGTAGCTGAGTTATTGGTCTTGCAATTTTGGAGAATCCCTCGATGAATCTCCGGTAATAACCAGCTAGTCCTAGGAAACTTCGGATTTCATTATGAGTTCTTGGCGATTTCCATCCTTGTACCGCTTCTACCTTGGCTGGATCCACTTTAATGCCTTCATTGATTACGATGTGTCCAAGGAACATT
Source organism: Salvia rosmarinus (assembly GCA_036937905.1). Taxonomy (NCBI): domain Eukaryota; kingdom Viridiplantae; phylum Streptophyta; class Magnoliopsida; order Lamiales; family Lamiaceae; genus Salvia; species Salvia rosmarinus. The sequence continues at coordinate 77,029 of JAODLM010000806.1, forward strand.
ACTTCCTTCAGCCAAAATTCGCATTTGCTAAACTTAGCGAAAAGCTTTTCAACTCTCAAAGTTTGCAACACCGTTCTTAGATGTTCCTTATGATCCTCTTCATTCTTTGAATAGACAAGGATATCATCTATGAAGACCAAAACGAATTTGTCCAAAAATGGATGAAACACTCTGTTCATGAGGTCCATAAATACGGCTGGTGCATTGGTTAATCCGAACGGCATAACTATGAATTCATAGTGACCATATCTTGTTCGGAATGCAGTCTTAGGTACATCTTCCGATCGTATCTTGAGTTGGTGATAACGTGACTTGAGATCAATCTTCGAGAATACACCTGCTCCTCGTAATTGATGAAACAGGTCGTCAATCCTTGGCAAAGGATATTTGTTCTTGAGCGTCATCTTGTTCAGCTCTTGATAATCTATGCACATTCTCAAAGAACCATACTTTTCTCGACAAACAAAACAAAGCGCCTCCCCAAGGCGTAAACACTAGGTCTAATGAAGCCTAGGTCCAACAATTCTTGGATTTGGATCTTCAGTTCCTCCAATTCCTTTGGGGCCATCCTATAGGGCGCCTTCGACACTGAAGCCGATCCTGGTTCCAAGTCGATGGTGAATTCCAATTGTCTATCAGGAGGTAATCCTGGTAGATCTTTAGGAAATACATCCGAGAATTCTCGAACAACCTCTATGTCTTCAATCCTCGTTTCTGGTTTATCTTCTCCGTTCAGGTATACGAGAAATGCGTGGCATCCTTGTTGGTTTATCATTCTTCTCGCCTTCAATGCCGGTACAATCGGGATTCTCCTTCCCATGCTGATTCCGTGAAAGTGCGTAGCCTCTTGTCCAGGAAAGTGAAATGAAATATTTGTTTCCTTGCAAAGAATCGTGGAATGATTCTTAGCTAACCACTCCATTCCTAGGATTATATCTCGCCACCCACGGGTATTATGTTCGATTGTTCGCGAACTTTAAGTGATCCTAGTGTCAACTCTAGGTTCGAGCGGATATGTGTACGCCATAATCCCTCCTATAGGTGAAGAGATTCTCATATCCCGATTTGCCTTTTCGCACCTAAGTCCCAAAATTTCTACGCATGATTTTGCTATAAAGGAACGCTAAGCACCCGTGTCGAACAATATTATAATGTGCGTTGAGAAGGACTCCCATACCGCCGTGTTTCCTCGATTCTCGCTTGTTCGCCTCGGTGTAAGGCGTAGGCTCTAGCTTTGGGCCGGCCGAGGCCGACGGGTGCTTGCCCTTGCCGGTTCATTCTGTTGCACGGCTGCTTCTTCTTGGCGTTGTCGTGGTGGTTGCCGCCTTTGTTGTTTGCTTGAGGTGGCTGCCACTTGTTGTTCTTGTATTCTCACCGAGGTTGTTTGCCATCGTTGTTGAGGTTGCAATTGCTGCTGAGGTTGGGGCTGAAATTGAATAGCCCTTAGCGGCTGGACATTGCCGGGTTGGTTTAGCCTTACCGCGGTTTCCGAACGTGTCCCTGGTAGAAATTAGCGTAATGCCCTTTCATTCCGCACTTAAAACAGCTCCCACTGCCTGCCATGCACATCCCTTTGTGCATTCTTCGGCATTCGGCACCAAGAGCCCTCATTTGCTCTTGTGGGCCTCTTGTCTGAGGTACAAAGTCGCCTCTTCCAACCACATCTCACGGTTGTGCCATGTTTCCTTGCCATGGCCGTTTGTTACTTGCATTCTCAAAGCTACCCCTGTTGCTATTCCCTTGGTTTGCTTCCCACTTCCTTTTTCCCTTATCCATTGTGTTCTGCGTCTGAGTCGATGCCGACTTGTCTTCAGGCATTGCTGCCTCAATATCCAAAGCTCGTGCAAGAGCTTCGGTGTAGGTCAAGTCTCCATGACTGGCGAAAGACATGCTTATCTCTTGCCTTAGACCCGACCTGAATTTCTCCGATATTTTCAAGTCCGTGTCCACTTGATCCAGTGCATATCTTGACATGTCGCAAAAAGTGCGATCATAATCAGTCACATACACCTTCTCTTGTTTCAGCATGAAGAATTCATGCTCCTTCCTCTTCCTATAGCTCTTTGGTATGTACTTGTCATACACTTCTTTCTTAAAGTCCTCCCACGTGAACTCTTCCATCTGTGCTTCTGTGAAAGTCTTCTTCCTGGCTTCCCACCAGAAGTCAGCAGGTCCACTCAGCTGAAAAGTTATACACGACAAACGCTCATGCGTTGTACATCTCAGAAAGTTAAAGATTCGTTCCATGGTTCTCATCCATTGTTCTGCCTCCTCGGGATTTCCTTTCCCATTGAAGACAGGAGGGTTCTGTCTGAGAAATAGCTCCTCTATCCTGCGTTCAGGTGGAGGTGGAGGTGGTTGAGGTATATCCTCGACTTCTTGTTCTGGGATCCTGCCTCAACCCCTAGGTCTTCCTCTTCCTCTGCCTCTAACTCCTTGTTCGGGGTCTCGTCTAGGAGGCATTCTGCTATATAGAACATATAACCATCAATCACTCATTACTTTCATAATTCAACATATAGAATATCATCATAGCCTCATTTTAAAACGACTTTAATAAAACATTTCGTCTTTGTCATAAACAATTTCGTCGCAAAAGCCCATTCAGGGTCTCATATATATATATATATATATATCTGAAAACTTTGTTGTAGGCAGGCTGTTTAAAACCAACAGTCATTAAAACAAAAACATATATCCCGGCTCACATGGCCTAACAAAACGTGAAGTTTTTCTTTCCATCAGTTTCCAAACACATCAAAAGAAACAAGCATACGCGCTAATTATATAAATAGCTACCTAAGTCTTCATCCAATCTTCATCCGGATTCTTCCTCCTCTTCAGGATCTTCTTCCTCTTCGAAATCATTCTCATGGGCACGCACTCGGATGTGCTCGCCGTCCTCTCCTACCATATGTATGTCACACATCGGAACAAAATCATCGCTAATCGGTCCGTAGTCATCGCGAATCGGACTATAGCCATCTAGAGTATCCGTCACTCTCATCCGCGCTGTCTGGCGGAATGGCTCCACTGGAGGTGGTGGAGCTGTCATCGGTGGTAGGGGTGGTAGTAGTGGATGTACGGATGTCCAAACGCCAACGAGGAAAACAGCCTCCTATCGTTTCTCGGTCAAGGCCGCTTTATCCAAACGCAGCAGCCCGCCCTCGTCAAAAGATATGGGGCACTACCGGGTCAACTGCATCGTGGAACCTCGGTATACAACCACTCCGTGATTCATCCCTCCGTATACTCTCGCGGAGGGAGTAAGGTCCCCTCGGTGCAGCTCCATAGACGCCAGATACGCACGCCGATGACTCACGAACCTGGGTAAGTCTCCGACTAGATCATAACAGCCAACCGCCCGGTATATGTAGTCCCCTGATATCTCTCGGGTGTAGTCCTCCCAATCACATGGAAGTATGGCTAAGAGATGCTTGATGCCGTCATAATCCGTCGCTATATGCTCGAGCATTCCTCCAAAGTCGAAGGTAGTACATCGAGATTCGCCTAAGTCCTCGCCACAACACATCCAACACTCACGATAGGTGCGCATTCTTCCTCGGGTATGGCGTGTGGTCCTATCCTCCTCCTAGTGATATAACGATCTCCATCATCACGATCAAAACTAACATAAGTCAAACTAATGTCATCCGATAGCGTATAAGGTGACTTAAGTACATCCGATAAGCAACTAGGTTAAACTAAACAATCTAGAAGGTAGATAAGCGTCATAAGGTATAGCACGTATCATATCTTATATTCTTATTCTACTCGGATACTTATTACCTAGCAGCGTCCTATGGTATATGTTATGCTATGAGGTCCTTGTTCTAAAATAAACTTGAACTAACTTTCAACAGACTCTAGTGTATTCTGGAGACAGAATTAGGAATTCTGTCCTTCATAACAAATGAAGTTCAGGGTGTTAGGAGTACGCAGGCGAAAACCATGCGTAAATCGGAGTCCTAACGAAAGAGAACTGAATAGAACAGATTTATTGCGCAGTGCAGACAATTTGCACGTTCGTGTCAAAATCCGAGGCAAATGCCGACGTAGTACGACTACCATATCCACGTATTCAAGTCGACGCTTGGCATTCTGAAGTCAAAGTCAAAGTCGAGGTCGACGGTCACCCATGTTGAAGTTGTGATGCAATGCCGATGTTGTTCATTTCCAAAGTCAAGTCGTTTTGTTTATCTTCACACTCGCCTTTTGCCATTCGTGTTCGGCTATCGTTACTTCGCTCTTCTTGTCGTTCTCTTGTTCTTGTAAAAGGGAAAAGTTCATACGCCTAAGTTCTTTTGTAACACGTGATCATGCTCCTTACTCGTCTATGTTCTTCTTGTGATGACATATCACTTATCATAATAAATTTTAAAATTTGGAAATGAAGTTCCAAAATAGCAGCATATTCAATTCATACATGTATATCAAATTGAATTCATCCCTTCATCATTGATCATTTATTTCAGTTCAACCATATACTTTCATCTCAAATCTTGATCACTTGGCATAACTTCTTGTTTGATTTAAAAAATAGAGTTTTGAAACTTTCTTACTCATAACTTTCATTGATTTCCAAAAACAGAGTTTTGAAATCCTCCTATTCTTTCAAAATATGATTTCAATCTCATTCATAACTAAACTTTTCACTCCCAAGAGTTTAAGGAAGAAATCATTTACCTCGTCCCGGTTGAGCTGGATGTGATGGGGTGTTGAGTATAGTAAGCTGGTTTCTAGAAGTCTAGTGACTCAATCTAGACTTACTTTTGAAACAAGAATTTCGGGTTCAAAGAGCAAACAAAGCTCTGATACCACTCTGTCAGCAGCCGCTAAACTATCCCAAATCCCAAGGACTAATTAGGAGTCTTTGGGCGATGGGACAAGATGAACGGTCCCCAAAGGTTGTAATGAGGTGCATATCACATGTAAACAATCATACTTGGAACATAACATACATTAAAGACTGGATAAACTAGGTGGGCTAGTCCAACAGATCCAAAAGAATGCAATGATCTGAAGGACTTCAACTGTCAAGTCATAATACAATTCATCATAGTTCAAAAATAAATGCAGCAAATTTTGTAGTGGGTTAGTGATGATTAACTAGTATAAAAAAAAACCTCTCATTGTATTGGGCATTGAAAAAGAATCAAGCATGCCCATGGTGTGAGAGTAGCCGTCGGCTACATGGGGTTCCAAAGGGTGGATTTTAATTTTGTTTGTAACTTAATACTATGTATCAATCAAAATATAATCCTAAAATAAACACATATCATTTAATTAATTAAAAACATAGCATAGCAAAAAATATTACAAAAAGTGGCGTGAATATGCTAATAAACCTAAATCACGCTCCTTTCAATTTCATAAGGGTACATAAGTCATTTTCGTGCCATTTATACACATATATGTCATAACATATGGTTTAGATAATAAATTATAACATAGGAAAGTTTAATGGTATCATTTCATGTGAGAAAACCCTAGTTTTTTCGAATTAGGGTTTCAAATCGAAATTTGTAATTATCGAGTTCTTAAAGCTTTGGCATTGTTTTTAATGCTTAATAATACTCTAATTATATAAAATAATCATAGGAAATTAAATACTATAATTTCGACCATTAAACCCATTTTTCAAATCGTCTCTAGTCGTTAACGTTCAAAACGTCTATAATCGACTCATTTCAAAATGGTCGTAATAAGATCGTACTTACTCTATAAATAATATCCCATTAATATAGAAATTTAATCCAAGCTTCGCTGCTTAGAAAATTTCATGAAATTCTGACGTTCGATACGTAATCGACGTTAAAATTATACTGCCGAACTACTTCATAACATTCTTTTCCTTAATTCAAAATTCTTAGTGAATATAAAAAGAATTCGTTACTTCTTTCCTGAATCAAAATCAATATTCGATGTCTTTCAAATTTTATTATACGGCAAAACCCTAATTTACGGGTTTAAGATACCGTAAATAGGCGTTCGTTTCTCCGGAATATTACAGTTGTACTATTATGACCATTTCTTCAATTGCTTCTTGTCCAAGCACTTTTCGTTCTCCAACCGCGTTCTTAAAGAGCGGCGATCTACACTTTATGCCGTAGAGGACTTCATAGGGCGTCATATAAATCGTTGCTTGGTAGTTGTCGTTGTATGCAATTTCAATCTTTACTTATCTCTTGTTAAAAACTCTTCCATAACGAGATGTACGTATATTCGAGCTAACTTATCAACTTCATACATGATAGAGATTTCAAGAGAAAGGACTTTCTGAGGAAATTCCAATCAGAAATTTGCAGACCCACATAACTGAAACGATATACATATGAAACGCTTTCGATCAAAACACTCCAAAAACTTGAGAACTAACTTTAGCGAGCAAACCCATCGTCAGCATTAGCTGGGTATCAATTACATCGAAAGATGGGAATTCTGACGCAAAAGAGCACATTTGGCTTAAAAGAGATAAGGTATGATAAAGCTTAAGAAAATTTACACTTTCTTGTTCCTCTTTAAGACGAGGATTTTTTTCGGGTGGCATCTTGCATTGCAAACAAATGCCAAAATGCAAAGATGTTTCGTTTACTAAAAACGGGAAAAATGTTCTCATTCAACAAACAAACTTATGTCCAAGGATCTTCACGATTTTTTATCCCAAGGTTATGATATGAAATAACACAGCTGGATAGCAAAATGATCATATATGTCAAGGGGAGAAAAGTTGCCTTTTTGAGGACTTTTTTACAAAGCAAGGAAACATTGCAATCTGGGGTTTTCAGACATATAGATAGTTTGGCATCTCGGGAAAAACTTGTCTGGTATGGAATCTCAAGAAAGCTATCGCATCATAAAATATCGATTGACATCACCTATATGTATATATCCATATGTTCACGATAGTCGTTATCGCCGCCATTCTTTTCTTCGCCTTTGCATTTACGTCTCCATCGCCTTCAATGACTTCATAAAGAGTCTGGCATCTCTACAATCTTTCTCAATCTCAGGAGATAGCGGATCAATAGTATAATTAGGAAGTGAATAAAAAAGAATGACTCCAGGGTAAAGGATGCCAGAATAAGTCACAAAATATTTGACTGATATCTAGGGACTATAGCCATGTTGTGCCAACAACTAGCAAAACTCGGGTTTAGACATAAAAGAACTTGAGATATCTGGAGTCTCGATAAATTAGCTTGAGTCTCTTCTCAAATCTCAAATGAGAAGTTTCAAAAATATGAGAAAAGTGAACAAATTGAATCGGAATAGAAATTTCAAGAGATATGAAAGATTGACCATACCAATCTAGGTCAATAAAAAACATCTTAGTATTGAGATAAAAATGATCAAACTGTATAGATTATACATCATTCTCAGGCATAGATAGCTGAATATCTGGAAATGAAAACTTTATTTTAGAGCATGGTGATTGAGCTAAAAACACACTCAAATTTACTCTTAATCGTACAAGGTAATTGTAGCGTTATAAGTTAACCCAAGTTGTCTCTCAAGGAAAACAAAACAGGGCTATTTTTCGTGTCGAGCACAGAAAGCAATTAAATCCTAAACATTCTAATAACAAAGGCGGTTTTGGAATAAAAAGGAATTAAAATACGGAAAATAAACAGCAAACCTAAGCTAGGGGTTGTCAATCCCGAGCTAAACTAATAAAGTATTAAATCTAAACCAGGGGTTGTCTGTCCATAGTTGAACTACGAAAGCAGTAAAACGAAAGCAATAAACAAAAACAATAGCAATCATATTCTTAGGGTTCGTCAAGCCCTAATCTAAATCTAATTGCAAATGAACCATAATTATCAATCAACCAACAAGAACATGAATTAAACGAAAGCAGGAAATCATTAAGCATTATAAATCAAAGGAACGTGAAAATCCAATAGCATAAATCGAACAATCCAATAGCATAAATCCAACAGCATAAAACTATAAACTAAATTATTCAATCGATGAAATAAAAAACATGAAATAATATTGTGTTTCTATCTGTTGTTGCTTGAAGAACTCTCGGGAGATGCAAGATCAAGCAGCAGTTAGAAGGAGGAGAGAGAGCGGCTGCCGTGGTAAAATTCTGAACTCCCGATAAAAATGACCTAGCGCGTATATATATTAAATAAGAGTGAGCGTCGATTGCAATGTGAGCGCAGGTTGAATGGAGAGTTATGACATGAAGGTGAGCGTCGGTTTGGAGGGAGCGCCAGTTGAGAAAAAGTTCTGGATTGAACATGAGCGCCTGTTCGAGGTGAACGCTGGTTGGTAAAGAGTTCTATCTCATAAGCGAGCGCCTATTGAGGCGTGATCGCACGAGGGAAATTGGTGAACGGGAGCTCGGGGCACAGCGCTGGCTGTGCGCTGAAAGGTCGCACACGTTGAATGCCGGATGGCTGTCGAGCACCGGTTGTGAGGGCGTTAGGTCGAACGCAGGATGGAGGCCAACGGGCACTGAGGCTGGCGCTGGGCGATGCTCAGTGCCGGACTGTGTGTGTCGAACGCTCGTTGAAAATGCATCACGCGCTGTGGAGGTCCGCGTCGGCTTGGCGCCGGGTGCGAGCGGCGCTACTGGCCGGGAACGCGCGGGGGCTGGTGGTTGAGCGCCGGATGGCCGAGGTGTACGTGCTGGACGCGGAAGATGCACGCAGGAAGATGAGCACCGGATGAGCTGGCGCTGGATGAGCCCGCACGGAGGCGAGGCGACGCTAGAGCGGGAGCGTCGGTTGTTCCGGGAGCTCGCGCTGGAGTGGGATGAGCGCTGGGTGTTGGACGTGCGGGCGCTCGGGCGTGGAGACCGTGCGTGGTGAGGAGCCAGCGCCGGATGAGAGTGCGCGAGGCTCGCGTGAAGCACCAGATGGGCGTGCGAAGGAGTGAAACGCCGGACTTGCGGGCGAGCTCGGCGTACGTGTGCGACTTTGATGATTGACTTCATTCTTCCTCGTCTGAACTCCGAATTGCGATCCGTTTGAAAAGCTCTTTCCTACTTGATCTGTGGCAGACCCATTTCATCCTATTTAATGCTATTTTCCTACAAAACATCGAAAAAAACCAAGTAAGTCCGAATCGATAAATACTAATCAAACCAACGACATAAATAGGACAAATCACTGAAAATGACATGTAAAACAATACCAAGAATAAGCACAAAATGAAACCAAACAACCACCCCCCACACTTATCCATTTGCTTGTCCTCAAGCAAAGTCTATACTAATAAGAGTAGAAGAATAACTCATGCAACTAAACTCTTAATCCAATCAATCAAACCTCTTTTTGAAATTCCCCTAAACATGATGAATAAATAATCAAAGTTAATGTGAAACAAATCTAAGATTGTGAGAATGTCAAATAAACAAGTAGGTGATTTTCGCTCAGACCCAACTCTCTGCTAGGGGTGAATTAACTAAAATGGTTACCTTTAGCAACAAGTTTCTTTTGAGAACACAAAGAAAGTATTAACAGATTTTGGAATAATGTTCGAAAGGTTAACTCTCGATGAACTCGAGTCTCCTATCGTGGTTTTCCATGTCCATTTCTCAATTTACGAGGAAGAGGGGCCGAGTCCCATCCTCCATTTCAACAATCTCAACAATTAACTGGAGTTTTCATTCTCCTCATTTTGATTTTATTTCAATTTTTTTTAATGAAACAAATATATAGGTAACCACACTGTTAATACTACCCCTAGCATTAGCCGAACAAATCACATCAATAACCCCCGATTTAAGATTAATTCACACAATCTCGTCCATTCACATTACGCTTTAATAACATAACATCAAGATAAACGAGAAAGCATCAAGGTTTGACCAATACCACAGAGTTTAGTTGCACAAATCAAAATCCCAACTTACTCGCATAGACAAAAACTTAAGTCCAAACATTCAAAAACATCACCAACTCATGAAGCCAATCATGCAAAAAGATAAGACACGCACACAAAACCAAATAATCTCTCCCACACTAAAATCGAGCACTGTCCCCAGTGCTCTAAACATTAATAACATAAAAAAGGTCAATAGAGGATGAGACTTCCCTTATAACAGATGGCATGAATAGGGTTGGAATGTGGGCGTGCACGAAAAAGTTGGAGTATCACGTCTTCACCTCACTGCTGACGACGTCCTAAATCTGAACAAAACTAACACAACGACAACAGATAGATAAAAAAAAAACAAACAAACAAAAGAGAAAGAAAGAAAAAGAACAGAAAAAAAATCCGTGGGTAAACTCCCACGTAGTACTCAGTTTTACGTCGTGAGCACGACGTAATACAGTCAACAAAGGACTATCTATAATCCTTTACCTGCAGGAATACCATCTCAGCCAGAGCATCAATAGTAACCATATAAACACAAAGTACAATAAAGAAAGCAAATTATGAATCACTTAGGCTCAAATCGAACATCCTATTCTCCAAAGAAAAATAGATAACTTCAACTCCCAAAGCACAATACTTTGGCAAATAAGGATGTTGACATATTATAGATGCTACCTCAACCTTTGTCCTCTCTTCATCCTCCTCCAAGAACACGTACTTCAAGAGTTGAGGCAGTTCCTTCACTTCCATAGTGGGCTTTGGCATGCTAGCAACTTCGCGTGCCCACTCTTCCTCGTCAGCCGACCCTGTAACAACTTCCTCGAGACTGTGCTCCTACTTCTCATTCTTCAGTCGGTGTGGGAAAGGTATGGCTTCAGTCTCTTTCTCATTTCCACCCCCTGTGACTGCAGCGGCTCGTGTGATGTCTCTTCCATCCCATTCTCAACAATTGGGTCACTTTCTAGAATAGTGACCATCTGGACCTGATCAGATTGGTTTGGAAGTTCCCGCACAGTACATTGCTGCGACAGCTCATCAAGCATGCTATTAACATGTCCCATTTGCGTCTCTAAACGCTGAAGTGAGGCATCTTTAGCATCCAATCTTTGGGCTAAAGCCTCCATTCTTTGGGCGAACATATCCTCAAAAGCTGGTCTCTGAGGTGGTGGTGGAGGGGATTGGTGATACTGCTGTTGTTAGAAGAATGACTGTTGAATAGGAGGTTGATGGAAAAAGAGGTCCTCACTACTTGAAGAAGTTGGAAGATGCTCCCAGTAGGGGTCATAGGCTTGATGCTCATAGGAATGATCATAGGCTTGATTCTCCCAGTAAGGATCATATGCTCGATGCTCATACCGACCGACATCCTCGTAAAAGTCGAACCTGGGCACCTTCTTCGTAAGAAGAATTTGCCCAATACGACGAACTTTCTTCCCACCAGCCTGTTTAATATATTCGTCTTCTTGGTAACCCCGCATTAATGAGACACCAACAACAAAACAAGATCACACGCCATGGGGAAGAAAATAACAAAAGAACGAAAAGAAACACGTAAAACAAACAACACAAACAATACGCTTAAAGTTTTCCCCGGCAACGGTGCCAAAATTGATTGAGCTAAAAACACACTCAAATTTACTTGCAATCGTACGAGGTAATTGTAGCATGATAAGTTAACCCAAGTCGTCTCTCAAGGAAACCTTAACAGGGCTATTATTCGTGTCGAGCACAGAAAGCAATTAAATCCTAAACATTCTAATAACAAAGGCGATTTTGGAATAAAAAGGAATTAAAATACGAAACATAAACAGCAATCCTAAGCTAGGGGTTGTCAATCCCGAGCTAAACAAATAAAGCATTAAATCTAAATCAGGGGTTGTCAGTCCCTAGTTGAACGACGAAAGCAAAGAAACGAAAGCAATAAACAAAAACAATAGCAATCATATTCTTAGGGTTCGTCAAGCCCTAACCTAAATCTAATTGCAAATGAACCATAATTATCAATCAACCGACAAGAACAGTAATTAATCGAAAGAAGGAAATCATTAAGCAATGTAAATCAAAGGAACATGAAAATCCAGTAGCATAAATCGAATAATCCAATGGCATAAATCCAACAGCATAAAACTATAAACTAAATTATTCAATCGATGAAATAAAGGACATGAAATAATACTGTGTTTCTATCTGTAGTTGCTTGAAGAACTCCCGGAAGATGCAAGACTGCGCCGCGGAAGAAGGAGGTGACCAGCGCGGCGGCTGTGTAAAATTCCAAACTCCCGATAAAAATTACCTAGCGCGTATGTATATTAAATGAGAGTGAGCGCCAGTTGCAATGTGAGCGCAAGTTAAACGGAGGGTTATGACATGAAGGTGAACGCCGGTTTGGAGGGAGCGCCTGTTGAGAAAACGTTATGTATTGAACATGAGCGTCGATTCGAGGTGAACGCCGGTTGGTAAAGAGTTACATCTCAAAAGCGGCGTCGGTGGCGTGGCGAGCGCAGGAAATGGCGGCGGGCGCTCGGGGCACAGCGTTGGAAGGTCGCACACGTTGAACGCCGGATGGCTGTCGAGCGCCGATTGTGAGGGCGCTTGGTCGAACGCAGGATGGAGGCCAACAGCGCCGAGGCCGGGCATCGACGCAGTGCTACCGGCCGGAACGCGCGGGCTGGTGGTCGAGCGTCGGGTGGCCGAGACGCACGCGTTGGGGTACGTGGGAGAGACGGGCGAACGTCAGGTGGAGAATGCACGGGCACTAGACGCGGAAGATGGGTGCTGGAAGATGAGCACCGGATGAGCTGGCGTTGGATGAGCGCGCGCGGAGGCGAGGCGACGCTAGAGCGGGAGCGCCGGTTGTTCCGGGAGCGCTTTGGAGTCGGGTGAGCGCTAGGTGTTGGACGAGCGGACGCTCGGGCATGGAGACCGTGAGTGTTAAGGAGCAAGCACTGGATGAGAGTGCGCGAGGCTCGCGTGAAGCGTCGGATGGGCATGCGAAGGAGTGAAACGCCGGACTCACGGGCGAGCTCGGCGTACGTGCGCGACTTTGATGATTGCCTCCGTTCTCCATCGTCTGAACTCCGAATTGGGATCCGTTTACGCCTACGGACTCCTATCGAAAAGATATTTATTATAATTTATCCTTGGTAGACCTATTTCATCCTATTTAATGCTATTTTTCTACAAAACATTTAAATAAACAAAGTAAGTCCGAATCGATAAATACTAATCAAACCAACGACATAAATATGAAAAATCACTGAAAATGACATCTAAAACAATACCAAGAATAAGCACAAAATGAAACCAAACAACTCCCCCACACTTATCCATTTGCTTGTCCTCAAGCAAAGTCTATACTAATAATAGTAGAAAAATAACTCATGCAACTAAAATCTTAATCCAATCAATCAAACCTATTTTTGCAATTCCCCCAAACACGATGAATAAATAATCAAAGTTAATGTGAAACAAATCTAAGATTGTGAGAATGTCAAATAAACAAGTAGGTGATTTTTGCTCAGACCCAACTCTCTGCTAGGGGTGAATTAACTAAAATGGTTACCTTTAGCAACAAGTTTCTTTTGAGAACACAAAGCAAGTATTAACAGATTTTGGAGCTATGTTCGAAAGGTGAACTCTCGATGAACTTGAGTCTCCTATCGTGATTTTCCATGTCCATTTCTCAATTTACGAGAAAGAGGGGAAGAGTCCCATCCTCCATTTCAACAATCTCAACAATTAACTGGAGTTTTCATTCTCCTCATTTTCATTTTATTTCATTTTTTTTTAATTAAACAAGTATATAGGTAACCACACTGTTAACACTATCCCTAGCATTAGCCGAACAAATCACATCAATAACCCCCGATTTAAGATTAATTCACACAATCTCGTCAATTCACATTACGCTTTAATAACATAACATCAAGATAAACGAAAGCATCGAGGTTTGACCAATACCACGAGTTTAGTTGCACAAATCAAAATTCCAACTTACTTGCATAGACAAAAACTTAAGTCCAAACATTCAAAAACATCACCAATCATGCAAAAAGATAAGACACGCACACAACACCAAATAATCTCCCCCACACTAAAATCGAGCACTGTCCCCAGTGCTCTAAATATTAATAACACAAAAAAGGTCAATAGAGGATGACACTTCCCTTATAACAGATGGCAGGAACAGGGTTGGAATGTGAGCGTGCACGACAAAGTTGGAGTATCAAGTCTTCACCTCACTGCTGACGACGTCCCCAATCTGAACAAAACTAACACAATGACAACAGATAGATAAAAAAAAAAAAAAAAGAGAAAGAAGGAAAAAGAACAGAAAAAAAATTCGTGGGTAAACTCCCACGTAGTACTCAGTTTTATGTCGTGAGCACGACGTAATACAGTCAACAAAGGACTATCCATAATCCTTTACCTGCAGGAATACCATCTCAGCCAGAGCATCAGTAGTAAACATATAAACACAAAGGACAATAAAGAAAGCAAATAATGAATCACTTAGGCTCAAATCGAACATCATATTCTCCAAAGAAAAATAGATAACTTCAACTCCCAAAGCACAATACTTTGGCGAATAAGGATGTTGACATATTATAGATGCTACCTCAACCTTTGTCCTCTCTTCATCCTCCTCCAAGAACATGTACTTCAAGAGTTAAGGCAGTTCCTTCACTTCCATAGTGGGCTTTGGCATGCTAGCAACTTCGCGTGCCCACTCTTCCTCGTCAGCCGACCCTGTAACAACTTTCTCAAGACTGTGCTCCTACTTCTCATTCTTCAGTCGGTGTGGGAAAGGTATGGATTCCGTCTCTTTCTCATTTTCCACCCCCTGTGACTGCAGCGGCTCGTGTGATGTCTCTTCCATCCCATTCTCAACCATTGGGTAACTTTCTAGAATAGTGACCGTCTGGACTGATCGGATTGGTTTGGAAGTTCTGTTGATTTGTATCTTGGCGCTTGGTTAAGCTTGTATATAATGTTTCTGTTACCACTATTACAATCTCCTATCTGAAATGAATACTTGATCGCATATATCATGTCCCCTTATCTCATATATAAGTTAGATCATACAAGTGTGTAGAAGATCACGAAAGTCTCGTATGATTGGTCGAGCTTAATAAGATATAAAAGTTTCACAACCGAGACAACTTGAGGACGAGTTGTCGGTATAGTCGCGGTATAGATAAGAAGAGACTTGACTTGGTTGCTTGTCTATGTTGAGTACGTCTCGACGTATTGAAGGATCACGATGAGACGAGTTCTTCTATCGACCGTCGTGAAGAACCAAGATCTCGGTGACTTACGATGATCTAAATCTCGATAAGGTATTAGATGAGTATGAGTTCTTGACCATCACTTTGACTTGTTATGGGTGAGGATTATATGTTCTAACCCAATATTCTCCGCGTCTTGGGTGGTGGCGGTGCTTGTATGTCATGCTAGTTATCTCAGACGAGTCACCATATCCGCTAGGATGATGACGCCCCTTAAGGAGCTTAAAGGTTTATTGTACTAAACCCCGCAGTTGAGTTAGCTCAACTACAATAATAAGGTTGAGTTGTACTACTTAAGGAATTAAAGATATTAATTATTTTAAGCAGTCGGAATGCTATAAATAATTAATGGACGCTCGATATCTTAAATACGGGATTCGTAATGTCTAAGTGCAAGCCCGACTCAACTTCGATAATATAGGATTATGGTAATGCATTATAAATACGAGGTAAGAGATTAAATCTAGGTCAATGATTAATAATCATCATAATTATTTTTGAGAATTTGAGGTTCATCCTTTGAGAGATTTTCAAAATTCTTGAGAGCTTGAGGGTGATTTTCCAAGCATTCTCCATAGATCGTCCTCACCGACGTTGGAGATTGGGCAACCGGATACGATCCGTAAGGTCAAAGCACGAGTCTCGATCCATTCCGCCGACATATTCAAAGGTAAACACGAGAAAACCCAACGTGTTGCAATTAATTATATAGGTGCATGCTAGGTATATAATCAATGTATGGTGAATTAAACATCCAAGATAGATCCTCGGGAGGGGCTAAACATAGTTTTTCCTTCACTGGTATCGAGCACGGGATCGTAATCTTGGCTCGCTGGATTAATTCACGCTTGATTATTACGTGCGCTATATATTATTTGTTGGATCTGTCGTTCATCGTGGCTCGGTTTTATTTTGTCGGATTTTGTTTTTCACCACGAGAAAATCCGTGGTTAGATTAGATTTATTTTTCTGTAAATCTTATCTGTAAAAGTAAAACGAAGAGCGAAGCGGCGGATCGAGACGACGGAAACGGCGCACGGCGCGGCGCGGTGACGCACGCAAGGCGTGCGGCCGCGGACGCGCCAGCGTGATAGGCCGAGCCAAGATCCATTTTTCCAGCCGAATCCTATTTTGACGAGTCCGTCCGTGCCTGCACGCGAGGCCTGTTCGAATATTATAAAGATCATGCTTTGCAATTCTATGTAATAGATTAGGCGGGAAAGTGCGATTCCACGAGTGAGCCACGATGGACGTTTTATTTTATTTTATCGCTCATTGCATGTCGTGGATGTTTAAATTATGCAAGAGCATGCTATGTATGTTTAAATTACGCTGACAAACCTTTAAGTGTTTTCGTAATTGGGTGCGCATAGTAAGCATGCTAGGTTTATCGCGTTCAAGCATATTTTAGAATTCTCGCGAGCAAGTTTTACATGTTGAGTTCTATAGAAAAGCATGCTAGATTACGTGATCCGCATGGACAAACCTTTTGAACAAAAAGACTAAGCAAGCAAACCGACAAATTAATTTTTTTTTTTTAAATTAAAATGTCAAGACCTCCACTTATTGATATCTAAACAAAGTGATACGCCTGAGTGAACGCGATCACACGCGTGACTTGCTTGCACTATTTATCATAAGTTTGTTAGATGAGATTTCTAAATAAAACATTTTAAATCTATTGAGTAGTGGGAGTTTCATGTAAACGCCCACACGCTAGCTTGCGTGTGCGATTTTCATAAGTTCTCTAGAGATAGATATAAAATGAGATAACAAAGAATTTGAGAAGCGGTATGGTCCTAGTGAGTATGCTAATTTTAAGAATTCATTTTCTTTGTTAAAATGTGGTCATTGCTTAGACATCACCTCAAGTACAACTTCCCACCTAAGTCCCTTCTTGATAGTGATGTGGTCTAGTAAGGTCCAATTGTTAATTTCATTTGTCATAAGGATAAGTTGACATGGATTGAAATTAAACGACTAAAAGGTATATTTTAGTGCAGTCGGGGGTTCATGTGTACGTCCACACGCGTGGCTTGCATGTGGGATTCCTTGGGCGATTGGAGGTTTCAATTAATATTATTTTATCAAAAGGTTACAATATTATTATTACGAATTATGTGCGATCGTATGCTTATGTGTTTACATTATCTTTTCGGATATGTCTCTTACACCGATTATCAATATGCTCGCACAAAATCCGTTATCGGTCCAAATTTTATCGAGTGGAAGCGAAACATGGAATATGTTCTTATCGCCGAAGAACACATGTTTTTCTCACTACTCCTAAACCCGATGCCCTTATCGACGATCGACTAATGAGCAATGAGAGTCAAGCGGACTTTGGAATAAGTCAAACAATATGGCTAAATGCTATATGATGACTACTATGTCCAAAGGCTTAGCATTGCAGATCATCGATCGGTAGACGCGATCGATATTTGGTCAAATCTTGAGAGTAAGTTTGGGCATCGGATCGGACGATCGCTTCCACACAATGAGAGAAATCTTGGCGTGTAAGATAGAAGAAGGAAGTTCGGTCCATGAACATGTCTCCACATGACTCATCTCATGGATAGTCTTGATCGGTTGGGAGGAGGTATTGACAACAAGCCAAGGTCGATATCATCCTCAAAACATTGCCCAAGTCTTTTGAGAACTTTCGCGTGAATGCGATCATGAGCAAGATCGAGTATACACTTAGTCGGTTGCTCAATGATCTCGTGGTACGGAAGGAGTTATGGGCAAGGAGCACATGCTCTTGCTAGCACATCTAAGGCCCAAATTTTCGTTGCAAAATGGTAAAGAAAAGGGGCACCAAAGGTGGTAGAGGCGAGGAAATAGTGGGAGTAATAGGAGCAAGAACATGGCTGCCACCGGAGGCTTGAAGAAGCCAAAGGAGAAGGCAAGTGCTTCAAGTCTTGTAAGACCGGGCATTGGAAGGCTAAGTGCCCTATGCTCAAGGCTCAACGCTGCTTGTTTTAGTAACGGAAACATGTTTAGCAACTTGTTCTACCCATTCTTGGGTAGTAGACAAGGGTGCGACTGATCATGTTTGTTACACCTTGCAGGGGTTCCTGCGGACAAGGGAGTTGAGTAATGGCGAGATAACGATCTCCATGGGCAACGCGGCGAAAGTCGAGGCCGTTGCAGTCGGAGATGTTACTTTATGTTTTGAGAGAAAAGTTTTAGTTTTAAAAGACGTTTTATATGCGCAGGATTTTCGGCGGAACCTTGTTTCTGTTTGAAACTATTTACTCATGTATATTCATTATTTTTGATAGTGGTGTTTCTATCATAAGAAATGACGAGGTTATCGTGTTGGCACTTTATATAATTCGCTTTATACTATTTCGCAAAACATAATACCTATAACTATGTTGCATCTTCTTTAAACCCTAGAAAGAAAGTTTTCTTAGAAGATGACACCACATTTCTCACGGCATCTTAGATTAGGTCACATCAATCTAAATAGGATCCAAAGGCGGCTAAGAATGGGCGTTGGGTAATCTCACGCTTACTCCATTCCCGACCGCAAATCTGTATAGAAGGTAAGATGTCGACCGGACCATTCAAAGCGAAGGGTTATAGAGCCAAAGAAATGTTAGAGTTAGTCCATTCGACTGTGTGGACCAATGTCCACACAAGCTCGTGGAGGGTGCAGTATTTTGTCACTTTCATTGACAATTACTCAAGGTGCGGATCGTATACCTGCTTCACCGCAAGTCTAAATGCTTTGAGAAATTCAAAGAGTTTAAGGCGGAAGTGGAGACGAAGCTTGGTAAGAGTATCAAGTCACTGCGGTCTGATCGTGGTGGCGAATACCTCAGTAACGAGTTCATGGACTATCTAGTGAAGTATGGGATTACCTCCCAGCGCACTTCACCGAGCACACCACAGCAAAATGGTGTGTCGGGCGAAGAAATATGACTCTTTTGAAATGGTTAGATCAATGATGAGTTATGCAACATTGCCTATTTCGTTCTGGGGGTATGCCTTAGAAACGGCGGCATACTTGCTAAATCTAGTACCATCCAAGTCAGTCGAAAAGACCCCTTTCGAGTTGTGGTTTGGGCGCAAGCCCAGTTTAAGCCACATAAGGATATGGGGCGATCCGGCCACGTCTGAACAAGAAGGCTGACAAGTTGGAGGCTAGATCTAACGCAAGGTTGTTTATTGGATATCCTAGAGGAACGAAAGGTGGTTTATTCTATAGTCCTAAGGATCAGAAGGTCATTATTAACACTAATGCCCGATTCTTAGAAGAGGATTATATGAAGAATCATAAGTCCAAAGTTGAAATCATTCTTCAAGAATTAGAAGATGATCGTATTCCGCCACATATTAGGCCAAAGGTACGAGATGTCGATTCTAGTGGGAGGGATCGACACCAGATACTTCAAGAAATTGAAGTGGGTACACTCAGTTGAGGGCATCGATTTCGATGAGACCTTTTCGCAGAAGCAATGCTCAAGTCCATCGAAATTCTTACCGCCATAGCAGCCCACTCAACCTAGAGGTTTGGCAAATGGATGTTAAAACCGCTTTTCTAAGCGGTTACCTTGAGGAAGGTAGAGACATCTATATGCAGCAACCCGAAGGTTATGTGGTAAAGGGTGAAGAGCATCTAGTATGGAAGCTTAAGAAATCCATTTATGGACTTAAGCGAGCTCCCGATCATGGAACTTACACTTTGGCGGGTGGTAAAGTCCTATGGACTTACCCAGGTTACTTAGCGAGTTGTGTGTATCGGTTAGATGTCAACGGTGATGTATTTCTTGCACTTTATGTAGATGACATTCTTCTAGTTGGCAACAACGTGAAGCTGTTATCAGACGTAAAGAGTTGGCTATCCGATCAGTTTCAAATGAAAGACTAAGGAGATGCAGCGTACATTCTTGGGATCGAGGTTTACCGAGATCGCAAGAAGAAAATATTGAGCTTATCTCACGCGTCTTACATCGATCTTGTGATTACTCGTTTTAGTATGCACCGCCAAGAAAGGATTGCTACCTTTCGGACATGGCGTTCCTTTATCTATCTGACGACCTATGATCGCTGAAGGAGATAGAGGATATGAGACAAGTTCACTTACGCTTCCGCCGTAGGAAGTCTCATGTACGCAATGCTATGCACGAGGCCCGATATATGATATCACGGTAGGCATAGTAGCTAGATATCAATCTAACCTCGGACAAGCTCATTGGATCGCAATAAGCATATACTCAAGTACACGAAAAGGACTCGAGATTATAGGCTAGTTTACCATGCGAGATAGTCTAATGCCTTTGGGTTATCTGAGACTCGATTTCAAGCCGACCGTGATGAGAAAAAGTCTACCTCGGGCTATGTGTTTACCTTGGGAGGTGGAGCCGTATCTGGCGTGAGTGCAAAGCGGCGATGCATTGCGGACTCTACCATGGAAGCCGAATATGTAGCCGCCCGGAGGCTTCTAGGAGGCTGTATGGTTCAAGAACTACCTCATGGATCTAGGTGTGGTACTGGTTTGCCCAAGAGTATCATAGTTTCTCGTGATAACTCGGTGCGATGGCAAACTCGAAGGAACCACGGACCCTGAAGCGACCAAACACATAGAGAAAGTACCATGTCATACGAGAAATCGTTAGACGGTGGCGTGGTCGATTGCAAAGATTGATACGACGGATAACCTAGCGGATCCATTCACGAAAGCTCGCCGCTATAAGTCTACGCTGGGCACGTTAGAGGACTTGAATTGCGCTAGATGGCACCGCTAAAGCTCGCCGCAATAAGTGCGTCGGGGGCGTTAGAGGACTTGAATTATGCTAGATGGCACCCACTTAGAAAGGAAACTTTTATATAAGTGGGAGAAGCAAAGTGATGGTTTTGTTTGTAATAGCTAGTAGAGACACATTGTATACTAAAAGTTTGCTTTAATATAAGTGGGAGATTGTTGGATTTGTATCTTGAAAGCGCTTTGGTTAAGCTTGTATACAATGTTTCTTGTTACCACTATTAAAATCTCCTATCCGAAATGAATACTTGATTGCATATATCATGTCCCCTTATCTCATATATAAGTTAGATCATACGGTGTGTAGAAGATCACGTAAGTCCGTATGATTGGTCAAGCTTAATGAGATATAAAGTTTCACAAACCGAGACAACTTGGTGACGAGTTGTCGGTATATGTTGCGGTATAGATAAGAAGTGACTTGACTTGGTTGCTTGTCTATGCCGGTACGTCTCGGCGTATCAAGGATCACGATGAGATGAGTTCTTCTATCCGACCGTCGTGAAGAACCAAGATCTCGGTGACTTACAATGATCTAAACCTCGATAAGGTATTAGATGAGTATGAGTTCTCGACCATCACTTTGACTTGTTATGGGTAACGGTTATATGTTCTAACCCAATATTCTCCGCATCTTGGGTGGTGGCGGTGCTTGTATGTCATGCTAGTTATCTCAGACGAGTCACCGTATCCGTTTAGGATGATGGCGTCCCGTAAGGAGCTCAAGCGGTTTATTGTACTAAACCCCGCAGTTGAGTTAGCTCAAGTACAATAATAAGGTTGAGTGGTACTACTTAAGGAATTAAAGATATTAATTATTTTAAGCGATCAGAATGCTATAAATAATTAATGGACGCTCGATATCTTAAATACGGGATTCAGAATGTCTAAGTGCAAGCCCGACTCAACTTCGGTAATAAAGGGTAAGTCAAGATTTATTCTCTAGTGGCATGAATAAATGTTTATAAATTAATTTATGTTCGGGTGAACATAAGATAATTAATTTATTTGAGGCCCATCTTTATTTCTTGCATTTGATCCTCGGATCGCCCATCCAGCCCGTAAGCTAGGCAAAATCGGCGCCCCTATGCTCTACAAGGCAAGGATTTGATTCTCTTTATCCTATAAGGATATTATTATATTTATGGATATGCATAGATCCTTTCCATATAAGATTATGGTAATAATCGTTTCCATAAAGGTTTATGGTAATTTCCATATGGGATTATGGTAATTTCCATATAGGATTATGGTAATTTCCATATGGGATTATGGTAATTTCCATATAGGATTATGGTAATGCATTATAAATATGAGGTAAGAGATTAAATCTAGGTCAATGATTAATAATAATCATCATTATTTTAGAATTTGAGGTTCATCCTTTGAGAGATTTTCAAAATTCTTGAGAGCTTGAGGGTGATTTTTCAAGCATTCTCCATAGATCGTCCTCACTAGACGTTGGAGATTGGGCAACCGGATCACAGTCCGAAGGTCAAAGCACGAGTCTCGATCTATTCCACCTCGGCATTCAAAGGTAAACACGAGAAAACCCCAACGTGTTGCAATTAATTATATAGGTGCATGCTAGGTATATAATCAATGTATGGTGAATTAAACATCCAAGATAGATCCTGGGAGAGGGCTAAACATAGTTTTTCCTTCGCCCTCATTGTACATTCTCGCAACTACCATCAAGCATGCTATTAACCTATCCCATTTACGTCTCTAAACGCTGAAGTGAGGCATCTTTAGCATCCAATCTTTAGGCTAAAGCCTCCATTTTTTGGGTGAACATATCCTCAAAAGCTGGTCTCTGACGTGGTGGTGGAGGTGCTTGGTGATACTGCTGTTGTTGGAAGAATGACAGTTGAATAGGAGGTTGCTGGAAAAAGAGGTCCTCACTACTTGAAGAAGTTAGAAGACGCTCCCAATAGGGGTCATAGGCTTGATGCTCATAGGAAGGATCATAGGCTTGATTCTCCCAGTAAGGATCATATGCTTGATGCTCATTGCCCGACGGACATCCCTCAGAAAAGTCGAACTGGGCTCCTTCTTCGTAAGAAGAATTTGCCCATTACGACGAACTTTCCTCCCCCCAGCCTGTTTGACCATATTCGCTATCACCGTAACCTGTGATAATAGACACCAACAACAAAAACAAGATCACACGCGCCGGGGGGAGAAAATAACAAAAAGAACGAAAAGAAACACAGAAAACAAACAACACAAACAATACGCCTAAAGTTTTCCCCGGCAACGATGCTAAAATATATTGAGCTAAAAACACACTCAAATTTACTTGCAATAGTACGAGGTAATTGTAGCGTGATAAGTTAACCCAAGTCGTCTCTCAAGGAAAACTTAACAGGGCTATTATTCGTGTCGAGCACGGAAAGCAATTAAATCCTAAACATTCTAATAACAAAGGCGGTTTTGGAATAACAAGGAATTAAAATACGGAAAATAAACAGCAATCCTAAGCTAGGGGTTGTCAATCCCGAGCTAAACTAATAAAGCATTAAATCTAAATCAGGGGTTATCAGTCCCTAGTTGAACTACGAAAGCAGTAAAACGAAAGCAATAAACAAAAACAATAGCAATCATATTCTTAGGGTTCATCAAGCCCTAATCTAAATCTAATAGAAAATGAACCATAATTACCAATCAACCATCAAGAACAGGAATTAATCGAAAGAATGAAATCATTAAGCAATGTAAATCAAAGGAACATGAAAATCCAATAGCATAAATCGAACAATCCAATAACAAAAATCCAACAGCATAAAACCATAAACTAAATTATTCAATCGATGAAATAAAGAAGATGAAATAATATTGTGTTTCTATCTGTAGTTGCTTGAAGAACTCCCGGAAGATGCAAGACTGCGCCGCGGAAGAAGGAGGAGAGCAGCGCGGCGGCTGTGTAAAATTTCGAACTCCCGATAAAAATGACCTAGCGCGTATATATAATAAATGAGAGTGAGCGCCGGTTGCAATGTGAGAGCAGGTTAAACGGAGAGTTATGACATGAAGGTGAACGCCGGTTTGGAGGGAGAGCCTGTTGAGAAAACGTTATGTATTGAACATGAGCGCCGATTCGAGGTGAACGCCGGTTGGTAAAGAGTTCTGTCTCAGAAGCGAGCGTCCGCTGAGGCGTGAGCGCGTGAGGGAAATTGGCCATGGACGCTCGTGGCACAGTCACCGGTCGGCGTTGGAAGGTCGCACACATTGAACGCCGGATGGCTGTCGAGCGTCGATTGTGAGGGTGCTTGGTCGGCGGATGAAGGCCAACGGGCGCCGAGGCCGGGCGCTGCGCGCGTAGCTGCTACTGGCCGGAACGCACGCGGGCTAGTGGTCGGCGTCGGGTTGCCATGGCGCACGCGCTTCACGATACAGGGAGACAGGCGAACGTCGGTGGAGAATCGCGCACCGACGGCGAAGATGTCTCACCGGAAGATGAGCACCGGATGAGCTGGCGCTGGATGAGCGCACGCGGAGGCGAGGTGACGCTAGAGCGGGAGCGCCGGTTGTTCCGGGTGCACTTTGGAGTGGGGTGAGCGCTGGGTGTTGAACGAGCGAACGCTCGGGCATGGAGACCGTGCGCGTTGAGGAGCCAACGACGGATGAGAGTGCGAGAGGCTCGCGTGAAGCGCCGGATGGGCGTGCGAAGGAGTGAAATGCCGGACTGGCGGGCGAGCTCGGCGTACGTGCGTGACTTTGATGATTGGCTCCGTTCTCCCTCGTTTGAACTCCGAATTGTGATCCGTTTGTGCCTACGGACTCCTATCGAAAAGTTATTTATTATACTTGATCCTTAGTAGACCTATTTAATGCTATTTTCCTACAAAACATAGAAAAAAAACCAAGTAAGTCTGAATCGATAAATACTAATCAAACCAACGACATAAATAGGACAAATCACTGAAAATGACAAGTAAAAGAATACCAAGAATAAGCACAAAATGAAACCAAACAACTCCCCCACACTTATCCATTTGTTGTCCTCAAGCAAAGTCTATACTAATAAGAGTAGAAGAATAACTCATGCAACTAAACTCTTAATCCAATCAATCAAACCTCTTTTTGCAATTCCCCCAAACATGATGAATAAATAATCAACGTTAATGTGAAACAAATCTAAGATTGTGAAAATGTCAAATAAACAAGTAGGTGATTTTTGCTCAGACCCAACTCTCCGCTAGGGGTGAATTAACTAAAATGGTTACCTTTAGCAACAAGTTTCTTTTGAGAACACAAAGAAAGTATTAACAGATTTTGGAACAATGTTCGAAAGGTGAACTCTCGATGAACTCGAGTCTCCTATCATGGTTTTCCATGTCTATTTCTCAATTTACGAGAAAGAGGGGCAGAGTCCTATCCTCCATTTCAACAATCTCAACAATTAACTGGAGTTTTCATTCTCCTCATTTTCATTTTATTTCATTTTTTTTAATGAAACAAGTATATAGGTAACCACACTGTTAACACTACCCCTAGCATTAACCGGAAAAATCACATCAATAACCCCCGATTTAAGATTAATTCACACAATGTAGTCAATTCACATTACGCTTTAATAACATAACATCAAGATAAACGAGAAAGCATCAAGATTTGACCAATACCACAGAGTTTAGTTGCACTGTCACATCCCGGTTTGGCTAATCCTTACCGGACCGTGACTTGGGGTTTGGGTTAAGTAAATATGAAAGAATAAGGTTTTCAACTCATTTTATCTACGAAGAATATGGATATTTCCAAGCATGAACGAGATTAAGGATGGAGCAAAATAAATTATATAGAGAGTTGATACGAAGGTTTGGACAAACAGTAACTTTTACAAAGTTTCAACAGAATATTCAAGAACTTGACATAGTAAAAAAATATAAAGGAGTCTCAAGAGTTTGGCAGCGGAATAAACGTGTGAGACATGCATGTGAAGATGCATTCTCAAGGTGAACCAAAAAAGATGCTTCATACTTGGTTGACAAAGATTCCGCTCAACTCCGCCTGCTCCATCACCACCAACTCGAACATTTAAAAACAATATGCGGTGAGTACAAAGATGCACTCGGTGGACACATGCGAAAATATTTTTACTTTACGAAATATTGTATCGCCTCATCACGAAGAAGACATGAGGTTTTGTTTTGAAAAGGCCATGTGCTTACAAAATACATTTTCATCATTACTTTCACAAAACATCGCTGTCGGGCATTTTCTCATCAACGATATTCCAAGTCGGCTATGGATTAACGCGTCGGAGGAGGCCTCCCATCACCCGGACGCACGATCGACCGGAACAGTTCGGGAGGTCAAACAACCGATCGTAACCCTTCGGAAGTCAAGAGTACACAACCCTAAGCTAGGATTCCCTTCAACTCCAAATTAGATCCGAATTGTAATACTTTTCATGTTGCCCAGTGCAACCCGAATGGACATATACAAAACATAAAACATTTTTGGCAGACAATATCGTATCTCAATTTTTGCAGGAAAACAGTAAAGTAATAACAGTAAATGATTTTTCAAAAAAAAGCTCGTAAATGGTTTTGATAAGAAAGCCCACCTCGAGAACTTATAGTTCTTATGTCCCTAGTAATTAATTGTCGTCTTCTTTCTCCTCTGAGCAGAACCCTTTTCAACGTGAGAAAAGAGGTTTAGTACATCGCTATACTTTTCTGATAATCATTGATCCGAAACAACGGACTTACTACATCAATTCTTATAACGTCAAGGATCCTATTTTCATACTTTAATCACTATTATACTCGTTGCGTCTCGAAAAGACATAATATCCTATCTTTTCATTCCTTCCTTAGTTCATATCATTCTGCGTAACGTAAAAATCTTAATTACATATCTAACGTCGTCACGTACTGACTTTACTCCTCAACTTACATATATACTTAAATTCTATGTATTCACAGACGTATTTCCTAAGTCTCAACTTTTCACGTATCATATCATATGATCCACATATCACGTATCACGAGATATCATATTCTTTCTTTTTCATAATTTTCGAAAATTCCACATATATATATTTTCGAAAATTTTTACATAATATATATTATTATCATATATATTAATAATATGATATAATATTCATCATATATAACTTGTACATCAATATTTTCATACTTTTGGTTATTTTCGAAAATTTCATATATTATTCCATATTTTCCAAAATTCCACATAAAATCATAAAATCTTAAACATGAATAACTATCATTATTTCACGCTCAAAACAACAATTAAAGTTCATGTACATCAACATATACCTCATGCTTAATTTGGTCATATCATAGTATTTTTAGTACATGCTTAACTTTGTATTAAAATCATAATACATGCTTATAAACATCACATAAGCATATTTAATTAATAACTTCGACACATAGCATAACTTTCACGTATTTCACATAATTTTCGAAAGCATGTAACAAAACACATCACATATGATTTCCTAATATTCTTGCATAAAATAATAGGAATAGTAAGGTTTCTAACCTTCTATTTGTTTTCGGTCGACGTCGGCGACGTTTTTCTACTTACGATCGAAGAGTACTTTGGGTAACACTCTCTATTTTTTTCTCTTCTTTTCTCTCTATTTCTCTCTTATTTTTCGGTTGGTATGGTATAATGGGGGGTCTCTATTTATAGATGTTATAAAGTGTTTTAATCATTACATTATAAAATATCTTAATATAAAGTCAAAATTACAACTCATTCTTATCTCATTAAATTTCGGTCCTTATGAGTTGTCGAGTCATTTTTGATCTTATCCTATACTTTAATTATTCATCATATCTTATCTTTTGAAATCATAACATATCTAGTTGTAAAATCAAATTTACAACTCATACCTTATTTTTATAAAAATTTCGGCCACCCTCTTTGCATAAGAGACCATTATTTTATTTTATCCTATAGTTTCTTATGTTATTTTATTATTTAATTAATATATCTTATACTTATCATAGAATAAATAAATTACTACTTTATATATTGTTTATGTAATTTTCGGCCACTATTATATGCTTATGATAGATTTTTATTTTTTTCTATATCATATACTTTAATATTATCATATAATAATATCACATTTGAAAAGTCAAAGTTTTCAACTTAGGATAAGATATCATTTTAAAAGAGTTTTAAAAATATTTCCAACCTTATTCTAAGGTCAAAAATTTCGGCCATGTCTATCCAAAACCATATGTTACTTGTTTAATTTGATAATCATCTCTACTTTACACCTAATACATCTTATCTTTATAATTATAGCACCTCATTAATTAAAGTATGATATTTATATCATTTTCACACTTGAAAATCAAAATTTTCGGCCCTCATAGTAATATTATGCCAATTTTTTTTCCAATAAATAGCTATGTGACACAATATTGATCTTAGATGATAAAATAAATCATAGGAAAATTAATTATGTTCATTTCGGTGTGCTAAAGTAACGTTATCGGCAAATAATTCGAAATTAAGGATAAATTATCAAACCTTTATTATTTTCATAACTAATATTATTTTCATGATGAATTACATAAATATAATGATATTATATCATAAAATAAATTTTAAAAACAATTCTAAGCATTTTCCCAATTTTTGAAAATTAGGGTTTACAGGAATCAATTTTATAAAATTCCATTCTTACCTATTTTATTAATTTCAAAATTTTATTATTTCTAAGAGATAAAATTGATCTAGAAATCATGATTTTTATCAAGTATATAATTAAATAAATTATTTGATACAATTATCACATAAAATGGTGATTTTTGAAAATCACATAAAATCATACCTTTTTTTCGAAATTCATGAGCTTCTAGAACCAAAATATTATCTCCTATGATACTTATCACATTATCACATATTTTTATGTGATAAACATTATCCATGCTTAGTCATAACCTTATCTTATCATTTTAAAAATATCATAGCATACTTATCACATAAAGTGTCATTTTTCAACCTTATCTTATACATATCATTTTCGAAAATCACACTTTGGTACAAGATATTTATCTTATCATATACTACAAGTGACAACTCATCACAGAAAATCAAGTGATAACATATTAAATCACAATTTTACCATTTATTCTCTTAATTTTCGAGAATAACAATTAAATAAGGAAAATATTTCCTTTTTCTTCCTTAGTGTAAACAATATCCCAAATATACTTAAAAACATATTTATTTACTTTTAAAAATAATTTCATGTGAAAAAGATTAAGAAATTTTCGATTTTACTCGAATCGACGACTACCGACGTTCATTTTCATTCTTGTTTCTATCGTAATATTCCTTCTTATTTTTGAAATTTTTAAACCCAGAAATTCGGGGTATTACATTCTACCCCCCTTAAAGAAATTTCGTCCTCGAAATTTACGTATTCTCGCAACGTTCTCTTCTCCTTCTCCATATTGCATTCTTAATTCCAACGTTGGTACCTCGTACCCATTTGATCGTCGTATGACTCTAATTCTTACTCACATCGACTCATTTCTAGGTCTCCAATCCATATATCTAGTATCCTCATGTTTTCTAGTCGTATCTATTCAACTATAGATTCTTGTTGACGGTAAGTCCTATGTCCAAGTCTAAGTTTAAGCGAACATATGCTAACGTCGTATCTTCTGCTTTTGGTGAAGAAGATTCGTATCCCTTCATCTCGTTTCGTGCTATGTCCCACAACATTCACGTATGACCTCGTAATAAAGTAGCCTTAAAGTTTCCATATCGACTTATAAAATGGGATGATGTCATTCCTTCTATATCTTGAAATTGCATCGTTGCTTATTTATATCACCGAGAAGTTTTATTCATCATGACTTGATGTATCTCTCTCTAACTGAAGAAACATATTACTCTACTGATTCTGAGAACTTAGGTGTTAAGATAAGTCAACCCATTTCATACTTTTTAGCTTCAAGGATTGGGGAAAAAACGTATCATGACAATTTATAAGTGGGTACGGGTTCACAATTCAAGATGACAACTTTTGAAATTTGAATCGATATGTTCTTTGAAACGAATAATTGGGATATAGGGTCCGAAGACCAGAATGACGACTATTGAGAGCTCTTTGGTCATATGGGCTGATCAGACCCGTCACAAATACTTCTCAGTCACATGAAGGCTTTGGTTTCAAAAGGACATTTTATAAACTTTTGGTTGTAAACTTCTTTCAGAAAAAGTGAGAAAATCAAGTGATATCTCAATTGAAACTAGGTCATAGAGTTAAACTCAATGACAGAACTTGGGTAATGAATAAAATTCGAAACATCATATAACTCGTAATGGGTTATCATTAATTGTAAGGATTCTCAAAATATGATGCATCTCAAAACTTAAATCCACATTACTAACTACAGCTCTTAACTTATATATTTTATATTCTACCATTCCGGAATCCTTTTATTGTGGATATTATTCATGAGAACCAACTAATAATTCGATCACGCCTCTATTAAGTTCTAATAGTCAACTCGGAGTTCCGTTATGTGAACATCTAAAGGGAAAGACTATACTCATGTTACTATCGCATAATGACATTCATCATTTGAAATCATCATTCAACTCTTGCCGTCATCATTTCCATTTCATCTTGATTATTCTTATTTCCATCCTTGCTTTTGTTCTAATTCCTATCCTCCATTTTTCATAATAAAATTCTTATGGTTCATCTTTCTATGTTCTTTCGCAAAAGGGATCATGCGTCTTAAACAGTCTACGTTCTTTTTGGGATAACTTACTCATTGTTACTAAGAACTTGCAGTTTAAATAGTGCTAGCATAACTTGTTCATAACAATAAATCTCATTGAATTCCATGAATTCAAACATTTCACTCTTGACATATCATTGTCAACTCCTTCTCATATCCCTTTCCTTTTCACAACCTCAAACAACTTTTCAACTACTTTCAGCTTTAAACTTCCATTTCCGTACTTGTCGTTTCAATCTGTATCATTCTCATTTCTTAATAAGAAAATCACTACTTATAAACAATACTTAGTACATAACTTCAATAAACATCTCATAGATACTTATCTTATTCCTCACTTAACATTCTATACCCCAATTCGTATATTGTTCTTAGATTAATTCGTGTAAGCAATAGTCGATTCAAAATTCGCTATGTAGAATTTCAAATGAAGATATTATGCCCATGTCACAGTGACATTCGTTTATCGAAGCTTCCATTCCTTCACTTAGCATTCCAATTCACGTTCGTCAAGTCGAACTTAAAAGCGTTCTAAGTTCTCAAGTTCTTGTGTTCATCAAACACTACATTATACATAGAAGAGAATATCCTATGATCTCGTTCAATCTAAGTTCTTCGTGAAACTGAGAGCTCATCTACGTTCTTTTGAAAATCAAAACAATTTCATAATTCAACTTCGTTTCATAAACATACTTTACTGACATATATAACTCTATATATGTTTATCATCAATATTCATATACCCCCTGGGTATAAGCTTTAATCTCTTTTCAATTTCATCATAACAAAATGATCACATACCAATCGGGTATGAGCTTAAACTTCTTTAGACAAACCACTTGTTTGTCTTATCATCAATGAATTATCAAAATTCAAAGCTATTCACTTTCTCTTTCAACGGCATGTCCACTTTAAAAACATTTTTCACTAATGCTTCCTCAAAATTGTAACATAACTTTTTCAAAGCTTTTTAAATTCATACCTTTACTTTTGAAAACATCAGAAACTACTTTACTTGCTGGTTGAGCGTGATGAACAGGAGCGTTGAGCGGTGATGACTGCTTCATAAAGAGTCTAGAGATTCAAGCTAGACTTTTGGATAGAAAGAATATTTTTGGTTCAAAGCAAACGAGCTGCTCTGATACCACTCTGTCACAGCCCGGTTTGGCTAATCCTTACCGGACCGTGACTTGGGGTTTGGGTTAAGTAAATATGAAAGAATAAGGTTTTCAACTCATTTTATCTACGAAGAATATGGATATTTCCAAGCATGAACGAGATTAAGGATGGAGCAAAATAACTTATATAGAGAGTTGATACAAAGGTTTGACAAGCGAAACTTTACAAAGTTTCAATGTAATATTCAAGAACTCGACATAGTAACAAAATATAAAGGAGTCTCAAGAGTTTGGCAGCGGAATAAACTTGTGAGACATGCATGTGAAGATGCATTCTCAAGGTGAACCAAAAAAGATGCTTCATACTTGGTTGACAAAAGATTCCGCTCAACTCCCGCCTGCTTCCATCATCACCAACTCGCACATTTAAAACAAATATGCGGTCGAGTACAAAGATGCACTCGGTGGACACATGCCGAAAACATTTTACTTTACGAAATATTGTACTGCCCTCATCACAGTAAGACACAAGGGTTTTGTTTTGAAAAAAGCCTTGTGCTTACAAAATACATTTTCATCATTACTTTCACAAAACATCGCCACGCAGCATTTTCTCATCACAACGCTTATTCCAAGTCGGCTATGCATTAACGCCAGGGAGGAGGCCTCCTTCACCCGGACGCACGATCGACCGCGAACGTTCGTAGGTCGAAACAACCGACCGAACCCGGTTCGAAGTCAAGTGTACACAACCCTAAGCTAGATTCCCTTCACCTCCAACTTAGATCCTAATTGTAATACTTTTCCTGTTGCCCAGTGCAACCCGAATGGACATATACAAAACATAAAACATTTTGGCGAACATAATATCGTATCTCAATTTTGCGGGAAGACAGGTAAAGTAATAACAGTAAATGATTTTCCAAAAAAAAGCTCGTAAATGGTTTTGATAAGAAAGCCCACCTCGAGAACTTATAGTTCTTATGTCCCTAGAAATTAATTATCGTCTTCTTTCTCCTCTGAGCAGAACCCTTTTCAACGTGAGAAACGAGGTTTAGTACATCGCTATACTTTTCTGATAATCATTGATCCGAAACAACGGACTTACTACATCAATTCTTATAACGTCAAGCATCCTATTTTCATACTTTAATCACTATTATACTCGTTGCGTCTCGAAAAGACATAATATCCTATCTTTTCATTCCTTCCTTAGTTCATATCATTCTACGAACGCATAAATCTTAATTTCATATCTAACGTAAATCACGCATTGAATTTACTCCTCACCACATATATACTTAAATTCTACGTATTCACGCACGTGTTTCCTACGTCTCAACTTTTCTCGTATCATATCATATGATCCACATATCACGTATCACGAGATGTCATTGTCACGACCCGACTATTTAATTACTTATTTAACTAAATAATCAAGCCGTGATCGGTTTAATTAACGATAATCTTTCAACAAAGAGTGGTTTAGAAAATAAGTTTTGAAACAAATGACAATATAACGCTTGCAAATAGAGTATGCCAACCCCGCACTCTAAAATTTCCAACAACGACCATATCCACAAACGAGAACACAACTTCAAAATACATACATAGAGATTTTTGAAATATTTACAAGGGCTTAACAAAAGTATAGATTCACGTTCTCAAGGTAACAGCGAAGACTAATGAATGTCATGTGTGAAGACATGACACTCAACCACAATAGTTCACAGTACGAAAAACAAAATAGCTATTCTGCTCAGTTCCAACCCACACCTCTTCCATGCTCAACTTGCAGCATAAAACACTTATCGGGTGTGAGTACTAGAAGTACTCAGTGGGTAAATGCTATCATAATATTCAAAACTTATAACCTTGTTCAAATAAACTTTTCTTTCAAATGATTTTAGAAATGCATGAGTTTATTTGTTCATAAGAAACGATTATCTTCATAACATATCACCACAATTCATTTTAAACATACCGGCATCACATACCCGAGTTGGTCCCAAGGATCACAACTACGGTCATACCCTATCTACGCTATTCGGTAAAGGAAGTAGGCCTCCTCCCCAGTACCATGGCCGGCCTACCTGGGCAAGCTCAAAGCCATCTACCTGTGCATAGTAATAACATCTTCCTACCGCAGATAGGTAATTGCCGTCATACCCACAATGTGGTAAAACATTTAGCATAATTATCATGTGGTGATCAAATGCTTTCACAAGAAATCAAGCTCATAAAATATCATGGGTTTGCTTCATAATAAATTTAGTAATGCATTACCCACCTGATGACGTTTAATCCAACAAGTTAGGTTCTTCGTTCTTTACTTCCCGGTTTCCTCTGCTTTGATCCTTGTAACATAAGATCATTATTGACTTTAGTAATCTTTCTTACTTATTTATACTATTAGTGATCAAGTAATATCTAAAACGTCTGATGCATATCAAATTCTACCGAAATTTCTACAACAGAACATCCGTAATATGTATAGCCCAAATACACCAAACTACACCAATCTTATCCCAACTCCTCAATATCATCATCATATCATCAAACATACACTTAAGAACCTTATACATGAGTAATATTATCCATTCAGCGTTAATCGCCTAAGGCGATTTAACTCGATATATATATATATATATATATATATATATATATATATATATATATTTTTAATATTTGAATATCTACAACCCATTAAACATCAAATATCATATAATTATACTCAATTAACATCAATAATCATAAATTCATGATCTATTCAATCATAGATCAAATATATAACCTATAAGTATAACTTTAGTTTAAACTTTAATTTTATAACTTTTGATATTTATGTTCTAAAATTCCCATAAATTCTACTTAGACATTATTTTTATCATAGATCACAAATATCAAATCAAATCCATGAAATAAAATCAAGAAATCAAAGTTCATGAAGTCCCTTCATTTTCAAAATTAGTATATCATGTATATAATTGAATTAAATTCCATAAATTCATTTCATGCATTATTTATATCCTTACATGAATATCATGTCAAATTAATCAAATAAAATTAAAATCATCAAGTTCATGACTTGTGATTTTCTAAAATTTTAATAATTTAATTAACATAATTTAACTTTTAATTTCTTTAATCATATGATGTTTATAAGCATACTTAAACATATATCTAAGCTTAATTCATTCATATAATAACATATAAATCATATCCAAAATTTAGGGTTTAGGCACCATTCTTAACTTTCTAATTTTTGTGAATTTAAACAATGTAAACCATAAAACATATTAATCATGCATAATAAACATACTTAATTCAATAAATATAACAAAATGAAACAAATCATCCTTACTCAACACTTCATAATTTTCAAATTTATAGGAATATAGAACATGATTTTCATAAATTTAAATTACATAATCTTAAGCTAAATTAAAGAATTACCTTACTTGGGATGATTTGCCTTAATTCCAAGGTTAATTATGGATTAAAGTTGAAGATTAAAATTTTGTGTGTGCTCTTGTGTGTGTACCAAAATTTGGAGAAGAAATGGGTTTGGAAGATGATATATTATATGTATATAATTCTAGAGCTTTAATTTATATTTAATTTGCATTTATACCTAATTTCAAGAAAATTATACACTAATTTCAAAAATCTTATATTTACACCTTTAATTTTGCTAACTTCATACTCTAGCATAATTTAATTAAGAGAGTTATATTTCAAATAATTTATAAAATCTAATACAACTTATATTCATAATTTAATTTAGATCCATATTGAATAATTTAAATCACTTTATTTAATAAAATTCATTTCATTACTATAATACTTTTAAATTTCGAAAATTACATAAATAATTTCTTTAATCATTAGTTATTAATAAAACAAATTTATTCGAGACTTTAATATCTTCAATAATATTTTATCTCATTTTATAAGAAAAATAACATGCAAAAATAATTAATGCAATTCATAGCATGATTTCTAATTTATAGCATTTTTCATACAAACATTCATTAATAATCACAAAATTCATATTTTATCATAAATAAACTCATTTCTAATAATTCTCTACATTTTCTGATTCCATATAATTAAATCTTAAATTAATCGGATTCATACCGATTAATATTTCACTATATTAAATTTTACGAATTCTTAAGGCTTAAATAGCTTTTAAGCCTTTAATAATACTTAATTAAACATTATTAATTACTATAAAATTTTCTGGCTACTACATTCCTCCCTTAAAAAATTTCGTCCCAAATTTTCGCACCTTATTAAATAAGTCGGGTACTTTCTCTCATTTGATCTTCCAATTCCATGTGACTTCTTCCGGACCATGATGTTTCCATTGAACTTTCACTAAAGGAATAATTTTTTATTCCTTAACTTTTGTTCTTTTCGGTCCAGAATGCTTTCAGGTTCTTCTACATAACTTAAGTCAACATCGGAACTATTTCATCATGATGAAGAATGTGTTGTGGATCATATACATACTTTCTAAGTTGGGATATGTGGAAGACATCATGTACGTTAGCGAAGTTTGGAGGCAACGCTAACCTATAAGCTACAGGCCCAATCCGTTCCAATATCTCGTAAGGTCCAAGAAATGCTGGTTTAAGTTTCCTTTATTCCAAAACTGTGAACTCCTTTGGTTGGGGAAACTTTGAGAAAAACTTTATCCCTGTTTCAAACTTCAATTTGCATTTACGATTATCAAGATAGGATTTTGTCGGTCTTGAGCTTCTTTCATTCTTTGTTTTATTTGTCGCATTTAGTCGAACCATTTCTTCGATCGCTTCGGGCAAAGAATCTTCCGTTCTCCTACCTCGTCCCAATACAGAGGTGATCTGCACTTTTTACCATAAAGTGCTTCATAAGGTGCCATGCCGATCGTAGCTTGATAACTGTTGTTGTAAGCAAATTCTATCAGGGGTAGAACTTGTTCCCATTGATCTCCCCGATCAAGCACTATGGTTCTGAGCATATCCTCCAAGGTCTGAATTGTTCTCTCAGTCTGACCGTCTGTCTGGGGATGAAAAGCGGTGCTAAAATTTAACCGAGTGCCCAATTCTTTTTGAAAAGTAGTCCAAAATCGAGAGGTGAATTTAGCATCACGATCCGAGATAATTGAGACCGGCACTCCATGTAGACGAACAATTTCCTAACATAAATCTGCGCTAATTTATCCGCTCCATACGTGATCGAATTGGAATGAAATGAGCGCTCTTGGTTAATCGATCAATGATTACCCATATGGTCAGATTTCCTCGTCTAGACTTGGGTAAACCAACTACAAAATCCATAGCGATGTGATCCCATTTCCATTCGTGCACTTCAAGAGGTCAGAACTTTCCGTATGGTCTTTGATGCAAAGCTTTTACTTGTTGGCACGCTAAACACCGCTCGACGTGAAGAGGCAATGTCTTGTTTCATCCCGCCCACACGAACTTTTGTTTGAGATCCTAGTACATCTTCGCATTTCCGTGACGTGCCACGATGGTGCCTTATGAGCTTCATTCAAAATTTCATTTTCAATTACAGATCGTTAGTACGATATGCGATTACCAAACATAATCGCATTATCCCCAGCTTCATGATATTCCGGAAAATTTCCCATTCGAATCTTTGCTCGTAGAGTTTCGAGTTGTTTATCTCTTCTTTGCGCTTCAATAATACGAGCTCTCAAATCCGGAAGTACCACTAGCGACGCTACAATTCCTTGAATGTTCTGAGGAGGTAACACGGTTTCCAGCTTCATTCTCTCGAACTCTTTTAATAATTCTTCTTGATCCGTTAAAAGAGTTCCTAATCTTTCCTGAATTTTCCTACTCAGAGCGTCTGCGACGACATTGGCCTTTCCTGGATGATACTTAATCTCACAGTCGTAATCTTTGACCAACTCGAGCCATCTTCGTTGCCGCATATTCAAATCTTTTGTTCAAAGAAATATTTCAAACTTTGTGATCCGTGAAAATCTCGATCTCGACCGTATAAATAATGTCTCCAGATTTTAAAGCATGAACCACCGCGAGTTCCAGATCGTGAGTGGGATAGTTGTGTTCATGAATCTTCAACTGTAAATGGAAGCGTGTGCGACGACCTTTCCTCTTCGCATTAAAACGCATCCTATTCCATTTCTCGACGCATCCGTGTATATGGTATAATCTTTCCTGATCGTATAGTTAGGATAGAGCGTTAGTCAATCTTTCTTTGAGTTCTTGAAACTGTCTTCGCATTCCGGGTCCATTTAAATTTTACCCTTCTTCAACAATAATGCGTCATTGGCTTAGCAATTTTAGAAAATCCTTCATGAATCTTCTATAATATCCGACTAAGCTAGAAAACTACTTAATCTCATTCTGAGTCGTAGGCGACTTCCACTCTGCATCGCTTGACCAAGGGCAGATCCACTTTGATTCCTTCACCAAATTATATGCCCCAGAAATTGACTTTTTAGCCGTGTCGATTTGCTAAATTTAGCATATAATCGTTGCATTCTTAATTTCTCCAATCACGGTTCTCAAATGCGCTCGTGTTCTTGTTCGCTCTTGATAGATCGTAATATCATCAATAAATACTAATACGAATTTATCGAGATATTCATGGAATATACTGTTCATGAGGTCCATGAATACACCGAGCATTGTTCACCCAAACGGCATCACTACAAATCAGTAGTGTCCGTGATCGGGTCCTAAAAGCGGTTTTAGGTATGTCCTCGGTTTAATTTTCACTTGATGATAACCCGATCTCGTATCAATCTTCAAAATACTTAGCTCCTTTTAATTGATCGAATAAATCATCAATTCTGGAAGAGGTACTTGTTCTTCAACGCCACCTTGTTCAACTCTCGGTAGTCAATGCACATCCTTAAGGTGCCATCCTTCTTTTGACGAATAACACCGCGCCCCCCAAGGTGATGCGCTTGGTCGAATAAATCCTAAGTCTAAAAGCTCTTGTAATTGGACCTTTAATTCTTGCAATTCCTTAGGGCCATCCGACACGGTGCTTTGAAATCAAGCAGATCCCTGCTCGAGATCGATCGCGAAATCATTGTCGATCCGTGGTACACCGGTAATTTTTCCGAAATACATCCAATATTCTTGAACAACTGTACATCATCAATCTTCCTATCCTTCTTGTCTTCCTTGCTTAGCATACCGATAGGCATGATTTTCATTACATCTTATCAACTTTTCCTACCGCAAGTCGATATCATAGCACCCTTCTTCTCTCTCATCGATCCCATAAAAGCACGTGGGTTCTTTTCCGGTGGTTGAAACGCATTTCTCGTTGTTCACAACGAATCGCTGCAAAATTCTCCGCTAACCAATCCATACCCAAGATAATATCTACATCCCACACGATAAGAGGCGTAATGATTCAAATTTTAACTCAAGTGATCCTAACTCGAATTCTAAGTTATGGCATACTTTATCAACCATCGTCGCCCACCTATCGGAGTGAGCACTTTGAAACCTACTTCAGATGATTCTACGGAAGTTCAAGATTATCTACACATGCGGTAGAAATGAAAGAATGCGATGCTCCGTATCAAACAAAACTATAATGTACACCTTTAACTGGCCATACCGCGATTTCCGTACTTTTCTCCCGTTGCTTCGCTTTAAAGCATACCGCTGATGTTGAGGTTGAACTTGTAAAGATTGAGATGGTGTCTCACGAGTCAAGCCTCCGGGATTGCGCCATTTATGTGGAGGAAGTTGATAGCGAGGTGATTGTGAATATCCCGTCATTGCTTTCACACCGAACGGGTCGCTAAGATTTTCCTCTTTCTCCTCCCGATCACATTCTCGTATGTATGGACAAGCGTAAGCAAAGTGACCATACTGTCCCACATGAATAGCAAGTGTTGCTCCCACTCCTACATACTCCGAAATGTGTACGGTTGACCGAGGGTACATGGGTGGTCTTATCTCGATTCGGAGAAAGAGTGGTTGTCCAAAGGGTCGGTGGTCGAAATGATCTCGACGCCAGAGGTCCCCGCCCAAACGGCCTTTGTTTGGATTTCTCGCGCCTCCCACTTTCTTTTCCTTTATATCTTTGTTCTATTTGGGAGGATCTTGATGGTACAATTCCTCATGTACACCAACATTGGTCTCAAGAAGATTCTTTTCACTTGATCTCCATTTCCATGTCTAACGCGGTTAAGAGTTTCAGAAGACATGGGTGGTTGGGCAATAAAATAATCCGGATTTCGTGTCTCAACCGAGCGGAACATCTCACCCATCTTTTCATCTCTGCTTTCTACCTTGTAAGGTATATCGAGATAATGTATGCATTCCCGGTCGCACTCGCCACGCCCTATTACCTGCTTCAAATTCATAAATTCAATTTCCTTCGCTTCCTATAGCTTCGAGGAATGAACTTAACATACAGTTCTTCCTTGAACTGTTCCCATGTAAAGTTCGCCAATTGCTCCGGGGTGAGAGTTTTCTGTCTGGCCTCCCACCAGAAATCCGCAGGTCCTTTCATCAGAAAATTTATGCACAGCAAACATTCCTGGTCGTTACATTCTAAAAATCTGAATATCCTTTCCACGGCACGCATCCATTCCTCGCCTTGGCAGACTACCAGCCAGTAAAATTTGGTGGTTTTGACGAAGGAAAAGCTCAATATTTTTCGATTTGGAGGAGAGGTTCACGATCATCAAGGTTTTGTTCAGAAGGTTTTGGGGAGTGGTTCGACTAGCTCTTTCTTCAATATTCTGACTTCGTCTTCGAGGAGGCATTTCACTTCAAAAGAAATTTATTATTTTCACAACAGTAAATAAAATATTAACAAAGGAAAGGAGTTTTAATATGCATCATCAACAAGATATAATCATCAACAACAAATAGAACATAACTATTTAATCACATCAAGGATAATAAAATAGTTTATAATTTACAAGAAAATTGCCTCATAGAGGACTTTTACACACAAGTTAGTTTCATATGTACAGGCTGGTAGCTCCGCCTACTATCTTAGCTAGTTACCCTAATTCTCCTTATCCATCTACATCTTCTTCAGGGTCTTCTTCTGTATCTTCTTCTTCTATTTGACCTTCATGAATATGAGTATGATCGATGATCGAGTGAGCGGCCTCCCGGCAAAAGAGGGAAGGATCGGATAAAGAGGGCATTTCACCAACAAATATAGGTCTCAAATAAGAAGTACCAACAGATAGTGGTTGTTCAAATTCTGGCTACCTCAGAGAGACATGATTAAGGATATTTCAGGAAGAGGAGATAAAGGTGGTGAAGGAGTTTTCAAGTGCAAATGGTCGCTCAAACAGATCTAAGTCATCTAGGGTCCACCGAGGTCCAAGAGGAAAAAGACTATCGCTATCGTAATGTGATTCGTATAGGACTAGAAATGACAACCTCACGAAACATAGTTTAATTTCTCCCATTTTGGATGAAGAAAATCATCTAGAATTTGATGAATCATTGGAATAAATTGATCAAAAGGACGATATGGTAACTCGGGGATCTCCTATTTTTCGACATCGCTTTTGATAAGATCTACAAATCGATCGAGATTACCAAGCACTCGCACTCCATATCAATATGTACATAATTCAAAGCCATTTCGATGCCCATCCCCGCCAAGAAGGAGGTAAAGCATTAACCAATGCGAGAAGTCCATCTAACTCACCATCGCACTTTTAAAACCGATCTCCACAAAGATCATAAACTGCTTGAGAGCAAATGGCGATGCTTTGCTCCTCTCGATTCTAAAGGAAAAGAAACTATCGACGCCGCCTAATCCCGCCGCCTATTATCAACATTCTTTCGAAAGCAATCCTTCCTCCGTACCATCCAATAATCAAATATAACTTACATACTAATTAGAAACAAAGATAATCACATATCATTTATTTTCACACATACCACCTAATATAGTTCAACATAATCACCTTTCATTCAAATATACACATCACTTACATTTACTTTACCCGGTTGAGTCAAGAGATGGATCGAACACCGAGCCTCTACCAATGACTCAAAGGTTTACAAGAGAGGTGGCTCAAAGAAAGAAAATTTACAGGATCAAAGCGAAACAATGCTCGATACCACTCATCACGACCGACTATTTAATTACTTATTTAACTAAATAATCAAGCCGTGACCGGTTTAATTAACGATAATCTTTCAATAAAAGAGTGGTTTAGAAAATAAGTTTTGGAAACAAACGGACAATA
The DNA here is from genome assembly GCA_036937905.1 of Salvia rosmarinus. NCBI lineage: Eukaryota > Viridiplantae > Streptophyta > Magnoliopsida > Lamiales > Lamiaceae > Salvia > Salvia rosmarinus. Next base: position 119,025 of record JAODLM010000806.1, read on the forward strand.
TAACGCTTGCAAACGTAGTATGCCAACCTCGCACTCGTAAAATTTCCAACAACGACCATATCCACAAACGAGAACACAACTTCAAAATACATACATAGAGATTTTGAAATATTTATGCTTAACAAATGTATAGATTCACGCTCAAGGTAACAATGAAGATCAATGAATGTCATGTGTGAAGACATGACACTCAACCACAATAGTTCACAAGATGCGAAAAACAAAATAGCTATTCTCGCCGGCCCAAGCCACACCTCTTCCATGCTCAACCCGCAAAGATAAAACACTTATCCGGTGTGAGTACTAGAAGTACTCGGGTGGGTAAATGCTATCATAATATTCAAAACTTATAACCTTGTTCAAATAAACTTTTCTTTCAAATTATTTTAGAAATCCACAGCTTATTTGTTCATAAGAAACATTTTCTTCATAACATATCACCACAATTCATTTTAAACATACCGCATCACATACCCGAGTTGGTCCCGAAGGATCACAACCACGGTCATACCCTATCTACGTGTTTCTGTAGGGAAGAGGCCTCCTCCCGCACCATGGCCGCCTACCCGGCAAGCTCATAGCCATCTACCCGCACAAGAATAACATCTTCCCACCGCAGACAGTAATTGCCACATACCCACAATGGTAAAACATTTAGCATAATTATCATGTGGTGATCAAATGCTTTCACAAGAAATCAAGCTCATAAAATATCATGGGTTTGCTTATAATAAAGTTAGTAATGCATTACCCACCGATGACGCTTAATCCAACAAGTTAGGTTCTTCGCTCTTTACTTCCCTGCTTTCCTCTCGCTGATCCTCAGTAACATAAGATCATTATCGACTTTAGTAATCTTTCTTACTTAGTATTACTATTAGTGATCAAGTAATATCTAAAACGCCTAATGCATATCAAATTCCCACCGAAATTTCGGCAGCGTAACATCTGTAATATGTATAGCCCAAATACACCAAACTACACCAATCTTATCCCAACTCCTCAATATCATCATCATATCATCAAACATACACTTAAGAACCTTATACATGAGTAATATTATCCATTCAACGTTAATCGCCTAAGGCGATTTAACTCGATATATATATATATATATATATATATATATATATATATTTATTTGAATATCTACAACCCATTAAACATCAAATATCATATAATTATACTCAATTAACATCAATAATCATAAATTCATGATCTATTCAATCATAGATCAAATATATAACCTATAAGTATAACTTTAGTTTAAACTTTAATTTTATAACTTTTGATATTTATGTTCTAAAATTCTATAAATTCTACTTAGACATTATTTTATCATAGATCACAAATATCAATTCAAATCCATGAAATAAAATCAAGAAATCAAAGTTCATGAAGTCCCTTCATTTTCAAAAATTAGTATATCATGTATATAATTGAATTAAATTCCATAAATTCATTTCATGCATTATTTATATCCTTACATGAATATCATGTCAAATTAATCAAATAAAATTAAAATCATCAAGTTCATGTGACTTGTGATTTTCGAAAATTTTAAGAATTTAATTAACATAATTTAACTTTTAATTTCTTTAATCATATGATGTTTATAAGCATACTTAAACATATATCTAAGCTTAATTCATTCATATCATAACATATAAATCATATCCAAAATTTATGGTTTAGGCACCATTCTTAACTTTCTAATTTTTGTGAATTTAAACAATGTAAAACCATAAAACATATTAATCATGCATAATAAACATACTTAATTCAATAAATATAACAAAAATGAAACAAATCATCCTTACTCAACACTTCATAATTTTCGAAATTTATAGGAATATAGAACATGATTTTCATAAATTTAAATTACATAATCTTAAGCTAAATTAAAGAATTACCTTACTTGGGATGATTTGCCTTAATTCCAAGGTTAATTATGGATTAAAGTTGAAGATTAAAATTTTGTGTGCTCTTGTGTGTGTGTGTAAAAATTTGGAGAAGAAATGGGTTTGGAAGATGATATATTATATGTATATAATTCTAGAGCTTTAATTTAAATTTAATTTGCATTTATACCTAATTTCAAGAAAATTATACACTAATTTCAAAAATCTTATATTTACACCTTTAATTTTGCTAACTTCATACTCTAGCATAATTTAATTAAGAGAGTTATATTTCAAATAATTTATAAAATCTAATACAACTTATATTCATAATTTAATTTAGATCCATATTGCATAATTTAAATCACTTTATTTAATAAAATTCATTTCATTACTATAATACTTAAATTTCAAAATTACATAAATAATTTCTTTAATCATTAGTTATTAATAAAAAAATTATTCAAGACTTTAATATCTTAAATAATATTTTATCTCATTTTATAAGAAAAATAACATGCAAAATAATTAATGCAATTCATAGCATGATTTCTAATTTATAGCATTTTCATACAAACATTCATTAATAATCACAAAATTCATATTTTATCATAAATAAACTCATTTCTAATAATTTCTACATTTTCCGATTCCATATAATTAATCTTAAATTAATCGGATTCATACCGATTAATATTTCACTATATTAAATTTTATTTAATTCTTAAGGCTTAAATAGCTTTTAAGCCTTTAATAATACTTAATTAAACTTTATTAATTACTATAAAATTTTCGGCTACTACAAATATATTCTTTCTTTTCATAATTTTCAAAATTCCATATATATATATTTTCAAAATTTTTACATATTATATATTATTATCATATATATTAATAATATGATATAATATTCATCATATATAACTTGTACATCAATATTTTCATACTTTTGGTTATTTTCTAAAATTTCATATATTATTCCATATTTTTCCAAAATTCCACATAAAATCATAAAATCTTAAACATGAATAACTATCATTATTTCATGCTCAAAACAACAATTAAAGTTCATGTACATCAACATATACCTCATGCTTATTTTCGGTCATATCATAGTATTTTTAGTACATGCTTAACTTTGTATTAAAATCATAATACATGCTTATAAACATCACATATGCATATTTAATTAATAACTTCGACATATAGCATAACTTTCACGTATTTCACATAATTTTCAAAGCATGTAACAAAACACATCACATATGATTTCCTAATATTCTTGCATAAAATAATAGGAATAGTAAGGTTTCTAACCTTCTATTTGTTTTCTATCGTCGTCACGACGTTTTTCTACTTACGATTGAAGAGTACTTTGGGTAACACTTCCATTTTTTTTCTTCTTTTCTATCTATTTCTCTCATATTTTCTATTGGTATGGTATAATGGGGGTCTCCTATTTATAGATGTTATAAAGTGTTTTTAATCATTACTTTATAAAATATCTTAATATAAAGTCAAAAATTACAACTCATTCTTATCTCATTAAATTTCGGTCCTTATGAGTTGTCAATGAGTCATTTTTGATCTTATCGTATACTTTAATTATTCATCATATCTTATCTTTTTTAAATCATAACATATCTAGTTGTAAAAATCAAATTTACAACTCATACCTTATTTTTATAAAATTTTCGGCCACCCTTTTTGCATAAGAGACCATTATTTTATTTTATCCTATAGTTTATTATGTTTTTATTATTTAATTAATATATCTTATACTTATCATAGAATAAATAAATTACTACTTTATATATTGTTTATGTAATTTTCGGCCACTATTATATGCTTAGGATAGATTTTTATTTTTTTCTATATCATATACTTTAATATTATCATATAATAATATCACATTTGAAAAGTCAAAGTTTTCAACTTAGGATAAGATATCATTTTCAAAGAGTTTTAAAAATATTTTCAACCTTATTCTAAGGTCAAAAATTTCGGCCATGTCTATCCAAAACCATAGGTTACTTGTTTAATTTGATAACCATCTCTACTTTACACCTAATACATCTTATCTTTATAATTATAGCATCTCATTAATTAAAGTATGATATTTACATCATTTTCACACTTGAAAATTAAAATTTTCGTCCCTCATAGTAATATTATGCCAAATATGTTTTTTTCCAATAAATAGCTATGTGAAACAATATTGATCTTAGATGATAAAATAAATCATAGTAAAATTAATTAAGTTCATTTCTGTGTACTAAAGTAACGTTATCGGCAAATAATTCAAATTAAGGATAAATTATCAAACCTTTATTATTTTCATAACTAATATTATTTTCATGATGAATTACATAGATATAATGATATTATATCATAAAATAAATTTTAAAAACAATTCTAAGCATTTTCCCAATTTTTCAAAAATTAGGTTTCTAGGAATTAAATTTTATAAAATTCCATTCTTACCCAATTTTATTAATTTCGAAATTTTATTATTTCTAGAGATAAGATTGATCTAGAAATCATGATTTTATCAAGTATATAATTAAATAAATTATTTGATACAATTATCACATAAAATGGTGATTTTCGAAAATCACATAAAATCATACCTTTTTTTGGAAATTCATGAGCTTCTAGAACCAAAATATTATCTCCTATGATACTTATCACATTATCACATATTTTTATGTGATAAACATTATCCATGCTTAGTCATAACCTTATCTTATCATTTTAAAAATATCATAGCATACTTATCACATAAAGTGTCATTTTTCAACCTTATCTTATACATATCATTTTCGAAAATCACACTTTGGTACAAGATATTTATCTTATCATATACTACAAGATAAACATGACAACTCATCACATAAAATCAAGTGATCACATATTAAATCACAATTTAACCATTTATTCTCTTAATTTTCGAGAATAATAATTAAATAAGGAAAATATTTCCTTTTTCTTCCTCAGTGTAAAAAATATCCCAAATATACTTAAAAGATATTTATTTACTTTTAAAAATAATTTCATGTGAAAAAGATTAAGAAATTTTCGATTTTACTCGAATCGATTTATCACCGACGTTCATTTTCATTCTTGTTTCTATCGTAATATTCCTTCTTATTTTTGAAATTTTTAAACCAAGAAATTTGGGGTATTACATGCACAAATCAAAATCCCAACTTACTCGCATAGACAAAAATTTAAGTCCAAACATTCAAAACATCACCAACTCACGACACCAATCATGCAAAAAGAAAAGACACGCACACAAAACCAAATAATCTCCCCACACTAAAATCGAGCACTGTCCCCAGTGCTCTAAACATTAATAATAAAAAAAAGGTCAATAGAGGAATGTGAGCGTGCACGATAAAGTTGGAGTATCACGTCTTCACCTCACTGTTGACGACGTCCCAAATCTGAACAAAACTAACACAACGACAATAGATAGATAAAAAAAAAAAAAGAGAAAGAAAGAAAAAGAATAGAAAAAAAATCCGTGTGTAAACTCCCACGTAGTACTCAGTTTTACATCGTGAGCACGACGTAATACAGTCAACAAAGGACTATCCATAATCCTTTACCTGCAGGAATACCATCTCAGCCAGAGCATCAGTAATTACCATATAAACACAAAGGACAATAAAGAAAGCAAATAATGAATCACTTAGGCTCAAATCGAACATCCTATTCTCCAAAGAAAATAGATAACTTCAACTACCAAAGCACAATACTGGGCGAATAAGGATGTCGACATATTATAGAAGCTACCTCAACCTTTCTCTCTTCATCCTCCTCCAAGAACACGTATTTCAAGAGTTAAGGCGCTTCCTTCACTTCTATAGTGGCTTGCATGCTAGAACTTCACAGGCCCACTCTTCCTCGTCACCGACCACAGAACAACTTCCTCGAGACCGTGCTCCTACTTCTCATTCTTCACGGTGTGGGAAAGTTAAACTTCGCCTCTTTCTCATTTTCCACCCCGTGATCGCAGCGGCTCGTGTTATGTCTCTTCCATCCCATTCTCAACAATTGGGTCACTTTGTAGAATAGTGACCGTCTCGACCGATCGGATTGGTTTGGAAGTTCCTCGCTGTACATTGTCGCAACAAATCATCAAGCATGCTATTAACCTCGTCCCATTTGCCTCTAAGTTACCAAGCTGAGGCATCTTAGATCCAATCTTGGGCTAAAGCCTCCATTCTTTGGGCGAACATATCCTCAAAAGCTGGTCTCGAGGTGGTGGTGGAGGTGCTTGGTGATCGCTGTTGTTGGAAGAATGATCATGAATAGGAGGTTGCCGGAAAAAAGGTCCTCACTACACGAAGAAGTCAAGATGCTCCCAAGAGGGTCATAGTTTGATGCTCATAGGAGGATCATAGCTTGATTCTCCCAAGAAGGATCATATGCTTGTTGCTCATAGCCCGACGGACATCCTCGAAAAGTCGAACCGGCCCTTCTTCGTATGAAGAATTTGCCCAATCGACGAACTTTCCTCCCCCACCGCTTGACCATATTCGCATCACTGCAACCCCGCATTAATGCACACCAACAACAAAAACAAGATCACACGCACCGGGGAGAAAATAACAAAAGAACGAAAAGAAACACAGAAAACAAACAACACAAACAATACGCCTAAAGTTTACCCCGGCAACGGTGCCAAAATTTATTGAGCTAAAAAAACACTCAAATTTACTTGCAATCGTACAATGTAATTGTAGCGTGATAAGTTAACCAAAGTCGTCTCTCAAGAAAAACTTAACAGGGCTATTATTCGTGTCGAGCACAGAAAGCAATTAAATCCTAATTTTAATAACAAAGGTGGTTTTGGAATAAAAAGGAATTAAAATACGGAAAATAAACAGCAATCCTAAGCTAGGGGTTGTCAATCCCGAGCTAAACTAATAAAGCATTAAATCTAAATCAGGGGTTGTCAGTCCCTAGTTGAACTACGAAAGCAGTAAAACGAAAGCAATAAACAAAAACAATAGCAATCATATTCTTAGGGTTCGTCATGCCCTAATCTAAATCTAATTGCAAATGAACCATTATTATCAATCAACAAACAAGAACGGGAATTAATCGAAAGAAGGAAATCATTAAGCAATGTAAATCAAAGGAACATGAAAATCCAATAGCATAAATCGAACAATCCAATAGCATAAAACTATAAACTAAATTATTCAATCGATGAAATAAAGAACATGAAATAATACTGTGTCTCTATCCGTAGTTGCTTGAAGAACTCCCGGAAGATGCAAGATCGCTACCATGGAAGAAGGAGGAGAGCAGCGCGACGGCTGTGTAAAATTCCGAACTCCCAATAAAAATGACCTAGCGCGTATATATATTAAATAAGAGTGAGCGCCGGTTGCAATGTGAGCGCAGGTTAAACGGAGAGTTATGACATGAAGGTGAACGCCGGTTTGGATGGAGCGCCGTTGAGAAAACATTATGTATTGAACATGAGCGCCGATTCGAGGTGAACGCCGGTTGGTAAAGAGTTCGTCTCGTGGCGAGCGCCGGGCCGAGGCGCGCGAGGGAAATTGGCGAAGCGCGCCGGGGACATACCGGCCGTCGTACCGAAGGTCGCACAAATTGAACATCGGATGGCTGTCGAGCGCCGGTTGTGAGGGCGCTTGGTCGAACACGGGATGGAGGCCAACGGGCGCTGAGGCCGGATGTTGGGGTGCAGGAAACGCGCGCTGGCCGGGAACGCACGCGGGGGCTGGTGGTCGAGCGTCGGGTGTCCGAGGCGCACGCGCTCGGGTAAGCGGGAGAGACGGGCGAACGTCAGGTGGAGAATGCGCGGGCACTGGACGCGGAAGATTTATGCTGGAAGATGAGCACCGGATGAGCTGGAGCTGGATGAGCGCGCGCGGAGGCGAGGCGATGCTAGAGCGGGAGTGCCGGTTGTTCCAGGAGCGCTTTGGAGTGGGGTGAGCGCTGGGTTTTGGACTAGCGGACGCTCGGGCATGGAGACCGTGCGCATTGAGGAGCTAGCGCCGGATGAGAGTGCGCGAGGCTCGCGTGAAGCGCCGGATGTGCGTGCGAAGGAGTAAAACGCCGGACTCGCGGGCGAGCTCGGCGTACGTGCGTGACTTTGGTTATTGGCTTCGTTCTCCCTCGTCTGAACTCCGAATTGCGATCCGTTTGCGTCTACGGACTTCTATCGAAAAGCTATTTATTATACATGATCCTTGGTAGACCTATTTCATCCTATTTAATGCTATTTTCCTACAAAACATCGAAATAAACCAAGTAAGTCTGAATCAATAAATACTAATAAAACCAACGATATAGATAAGACAAATCACTGAAAATGACATGTAAAACAATACCAAGAATAAGCTCAAAATGAAACCAAACACATGGGTAGTAGCATCATACGCAAAGGTGGTAGGATCAACGTCAATGGGTTTAACGTTTTCTTCATCATCTGGTATAAAAGAAATGTAGTCAGCCAACTGGAGCTGATGAATAACTGAGATGAAGTCGGTCATAGAGGAAAAAGAGCCAAAAGGGAATTCAAGTGTACATAATAATAAGAACTAATAATAGTTAGGAGTCTGGAAAAAAAAATAGCGAAAAACGAGAGTTACGTGCCAATGGATGGTCCGGGGTATTTATAGTTGACGATCGAAACCCTAATTCTCATCAGATCGTGATGCCTAATGGCCAAATTAGCAATCGCAAGGTCAGTCGCTAGTTATTAGGCAGATACTTTTTGAAAGATTCTCGCAGCCAGGCTAGCGATCGTTAAGGAGATCGCTAGTTTTAGTGCCGAAACTTCTGGAATAAACTCGAAAGTTGGCTAGCGATCGTGAGGGTGATCGCCGGTCTCTTATTCCTTCTTTATCTTTGATTACTTCTTTGCTTGTGCATGGATCATCACCGAGCTCATATACCTTCCTCCACAAACGATGTAATTGAGCGAGAAATTCGTTCTAGGTAAGTTGTTCACCTGATCTTTACTGATTAAAGCAAACGAGATAATGATAAACGACATGATGACAAATGAGTCATTTTCTTCCAAGTCCAAGCTTTCCCGATGGTCTTTACCATCCTAGATAAAAGAATGCTCAACGCCCATGTCGATCTGTCGCCCTTCTCATGATTTCTTTTCAATTTCTACACATAAAGCATTAGCTTATTTCAAGCATACATTCACATATAGCAATTCATTCGATAAAGTTAACAAAGATTTACAAGCTCAGAATTCAAAACTATGCACAAACCGCACTAGTTAACAAAGACTCATATGTTCATAATTCAAAACCACTCTGATACCATTCTGTCACAGCCCGACTACTTAATCAAGTAATGAGGTCGTGACATGGGTTAAGAAAGAACTTTCGGTAATCAATAGCAACAAATATGACTAATAATTCATATCGATCACAATGTATAACCTCATTTTTCATCATAAAGTGATCAAATATTTGTGGTTCAAAGAAGTAAAATGGAGTTTGACAAAGGATGATTTTAGGTTTTCAATACATAATAAGGATCAAATGTAGAAAGACAATGGCTGAGGATGGATAATCACAAAGGTATAACGAATATCAAGAATGTACATTTTCAAACATGCTTTTACAAAATTGAGAATTTATCGACGTTTTTAACGAAAATGGTTTGACAATGATTTCAAGACTTGATATAAATCTTGTTGGATCTAAAAAAACAATGTTGAACTGTCAAGTAAATAACGTTCCAAAGTATGGTTCGAAAATGATTCAATTACATCATATTGAATTCAACAACAATATCTTTGGACCTTCAAGTAAATCCTTGTGTGTATAGGCATTTCAGTAATTCATGATCTCAGAATCAAATCAACGTCATAAGAACAATGCCGAGATCACAATATCAAAATAAGACTATCATCACTATTGAGTCAATTCGGTATAACAAAACATAGCAACAAGTGAAGGCCAAAGTTCGGCAACGAGAAGGGTGGCTCAGAATTATGTATGATGACATAACTCTCTGGGCAATAAAAATAGGTTGACATCAAATAAATAACATCAACAATTTATCAATATCATCATGAATCAAATTACTTAGAGAAGCTCCTTGCACAAAGATTCGATTCCAAAGATCCTTCGAACTCAACCCGCACGCTTATAAATACATGCAGGGCATGAGTACAAAATGCACTCGGTGGGTATACGAAAACATAAAACATTGCCCTTAGGGCTATAGGATTGATTTGCCATAACATTAGCAACGCATAGCGGTTTTTAATGAAATAACCCGTGCATGCATCGTAAATAAACACTTACTTGCTTTCATTTCATAGCATCATCATAAAGTATGCATATGTATGTTCTCATGTCGCCGATAACTTTTCCTTCCCATATCTACGGATTCTTTCTCGCATGTTGAGAAGTAGGCCTCCTTCTCAAACACCTTAACATCACATACCATTGTCACACCCCTCTAATCTAAAGGATGATTAGAGAGAATCGAGCTTGAAATGTGATTACAACACATTTAATAAGAATAATCAAAGACTTCAAATAATACTTATCGAACTTCGATATTCAACCTTATTTACAAGGCAAAAGTAATTTATGCATAAGTGCTACAAGTCCCAAATGTATGTTCGATAATTGACGATTCAACTGCCTATATCAACATACAATAATATTCAAAATATGCAATGAAAGCATGTGAATGCATATATGACGATATGCACCCAAGGTTTCTTTCTTTCAAACATATAAATACCAAAAGACTTCACTACTCAACATCTCTTCTCCATCACCATTATCACCAATCGCACATTTAAAAACAATATGCAGTGGTCGAGTACAAGAATGCACTCAAGGGCTCATGCCAAAATAATTTATCAATTTTAAATTACTCGCCCATCACAAGAATAATACGAGGTTTTAATTCAAATGCTCGTGTTTACTAAACATTTTCTGTCATTTTCCATAAATATTCGTCTCAAGCAGACATTTTCCTCAGATGTATGATCCATATCCACCACAATAATTCATCCCAAAATACACCTCAAGGCCGAGAGAGGCCTCTCTCACAGACGCCATGACCGCCGAGCACCCTTTCAAAGACACAACAAATAATCGCACAAAATCCTCATCATCTCGGCACAGATACGATTCTCCATCATCCTTGTGGGTACTTACAAGGATACGAATTCAAGCATGTCATAAAGTGGAGCTACCCAACAATATGCATCAAATATCATGGATTGATACATACATAAAACATAAACATTTTGGGTGTAATTAAACAACTCATTTCATAAATATTGTTGTAATAAAGCATCATAAATAAATCATTTGATAAAGATTTATCGCCGAGTATAGTAAAGCCCACCTCTACTTTCGAACGAAATTCTCGATCCGCTGTTCTTTCCTCGTTGTTTGAGCCTTCACGTCCCACCTTACGCAAAATTTATGTTTAGTACGTCAGCACGCTTTTCGAGATTTTCATAGTTTATTCAACTTTGATAAATAATATAATAATTCAAGTCTTAATAATCTTAATACTGCTTCAATGCGATTTCAATAAAATAATTTTCGATTTCGAGAGAGACGAATATGATCTATGGGCCTCATTTTAACCTTCGTGTTAAATAATTAACGATAATAACATTATTCAATAAAGTGATTTCAATTTTGAAATCTTTTCTCACAATTGAGATATTCTTATAAAAGTAATACGTTTTTCACGTATTAGCGTATTTAACGAACATATTTCGTACGTCAATTTCGAAAGTCAACCATTTTGACTTTTCTTAATAATTCTTTAATAAATCACATTTTTAATATCTAAATTCAATATAAATCGATTTTCAATCGATTTCTTTTCATAAAGATTTAATTATCGATTTTCACGCAAATCGATAAACTTGATTAATATTTCTTTTAATATTAATCATTTAATACATTAAACATTATTTTATATTTCTAACGTTATTTAATATAACATTTCGTCGTAAACATAATATACTATGTTTAATAATTTCGTAATTCAATTATGTCTAAAATAATTTTAGACACATAATGTATTATTATTCTCGATAAAAGGAATTACAATTCCTTATTCTTCACAATATAGCTCACGCCTATAACAACAAAATTTTCAAACTTGTTCCAAAAATTCCTCTAAATTCATATAGTGTATTATTTTACACTATGATCTTTAATATGTATTAATATCACTATAGAAAATTTTGGAACTTCACCTATGTATTACTATAGGTCTCTAAAATCCTCCAATAATTATCAAACATTTTTATAAAATTCTAATTAAATTATACTATGCTTCTACACTATAGTATAGCACTATATCATCATAATATCATACTAGAATCAACATGATCATGCTTAATTCAAGCTTAGAGGCTCTCGTTATTTAAAAAATTGAGCATATAATCAAAAAATTTAGTAAATTCATGTAATGCATAATCAATACACTAGATCAACAATATGCTATTACATTTCTTAAATTAAAATTGTACATAAACTTAGCAATTTCTACCTATTTTCGGTAGTTTTAAAAACCAAGCATAAGATTTTTATAAATTTCCTAAAAATCACAATAAGCTTCTACTTCATCATAAATCGTCAATCCATTCTCAAATCATTCATTAAAATTTTCGACCATGCTCATATAATTTCATAACATGATAAATTAAATTTTAAACATGCTATATACATCTACAACATCATACTACACATTATTAATTAACAAGCTATCATGCTAGCATACTTTCCTATTTAAGATCACATGCTTAACATAAGATCGCCTTTAGAAAATTAAAACATAGGATATAATCTAAGCTTGTCGATTCCTAACCTTCTTAACGGAATCGATTTTATAAGACCAAGCTTTAGGTCGCTTTGGTGAATCAAACTCAAGAACACTCAAGCTTTTTAAAGAAGGAAAGCTTACGTTTCTTGTTTGAAAGAGAGAGAAATGTTTTGATTTTTTCTTTGATACCTATTACTAAGGTAAATGAAGTGAAACATTATATCTATCTCATTCCTCTCTCTCGGTCACTTACTCACAATTCCAAGAAATTTGAGAGCCTTTTTCAATAAAGTTTTATGAAGTCATAGTGTATTACATCACCATACTTAATACATGCATAAAGTTTTTTTAATTAAAACAATTCAATCCATTGCTTTGTTAAAGAAAGTCACGGTTCTTCACCCATGCCCATGATTTTGTGGTGACTCACCATTTCATATGTCATGTATTTACTAGCTTCACATTTTGAAAGAAGCAAAAGCCGCACTATATGGATTCATAGAGAAGGAATTTTTATTTCATGAGTTAAAACTTGGTATAAGTCAATGTACACTCTATCCCAAATATATTATACATCATCAATTGTAGTTGTAACAAAGCTTCTTTCTTCATTTGAGAGACAATATACACGGTTCCATCATCACAATTACACCACTTGATTTTTACTGTTAATGTGTACAATTAATCCCACTTGAATCAATTAATACACAACATAGAATTTCAATTGTAAAACTTACGTGAATTACCTATCGAACAAAAAGTTTTCACTACCGCTTCATTTTACAAGCGGCAATATTTTATTTTCCATGCTAATTATACATATATATCATAATATATGTTTTAGATGATAAATTATATCATAGGAAAAATTATTGGAATTAATCCATGGGTGAAAACCCTAATTCTCGATTTAGGGTTTTTCGAGAATTAATATTGCTCAAAAATATTATTCCAAAATTTTCTAGCATTATTTCAATGCTAAATAATATTCTAATTACATAAAATAATCATAGGAATTTAAATACCATAATTCCTTGATCATTAGACTTGATTCTCAAGTCATCTCTAAATGTTAACATTTGAAACGTCTCAAAACGTTAATTATCGACTCATCTCCAAATGGTCGTAATAAAGTCGTAATCACTTTATTAAATTATTCCCTTAATAATGGAATTTAATTCTAAGCTTAAAGACTTAGAAAATATCACGAGCATTTAAATATCGATACGTAATCGACGAGAAATAATAATCGCTGAAATACGTTATATATTCAGATTTCAATTCACACTCGCCAGAATAAAACATAAGAATTTAAATTCCAACAATAATCGAAATCATTATTCGATATATTAATAATCAAATTATCATAATAAAACTCTAATTTACAAAATTAATATCATAATTAGCTTTTAAATAATCGGGTATTACATTCCACTCCTTAAAGAAATTTCGTCCCGAAATTTACATACCTCGTAAAAGATCGGGTATTTTTCTTTCATCGCATCCTCAAGCTCCCACGTGGCTTCCTCTTGTTCATGATGTTTCCACAAAGACTCGACTAGTGGAATCGACTTGTTTCAATTGTCGAACCTCGTGGTCTGTAATAGCCGAGGTTCTTCATTATAGCTCATATCCGGATTGAGGATCACGCCGCCTTGATGGATCACATGCTCGGATCGTACACGCATTGAGTTGTGACACGTGAAAACATTGTGTACGCTTTTCCAAACTTGGCGAAGAGCCAAACTATAGCGATCGGGCCTATTCTTTCTAGATTTCATAAGGTCCAATAAAACGGGTTTTAACTTTCCTTTACTCCAAACCTTATAATCCCTTTAGATGGAGAGACCTTCAAAATACTTTATCTCCATTTTCAAATGTAGCTCGATCTTCGCAGACGTCAGAAGACTTCCGCTCATCTTGAGCTTCTTTTATTCTTTTGCCTAATTTGGCTAACGACCTCAATCATTTCGCTTATACGCCAGTTTTAAGATTCTTCTTCACCCACTTCATCCCAAAGAAAGCGTGATCGACATTTTCTTCCATATAAAGCTTCAGACGGGCCATATTGATCGTCACCGACAACTATTATTGTAGCAAATTCATGAGGGTAAACCTCTTCCCATTTTGCACCTCGATCCAACACTACCGCTCTCAACATATCGTCCTGCTCCGATTGTCCATCGTCTCGAGGGTGAAAAGTCAGGCTGAATTTAACTGCGCCCAATTATTTTTGCAAGCTAGTCCGTAATCTCAAGTAAATTTTGAATCTCATCGATGATAGTTTTCAGCACTCCATGTAGCGCACAATTTCTTTTACATACAATTTGGCTAGCTTATCGATCCGTGAGTAATCTGAATTGGTAAAATGTGCACATTTGGTAGTCTATCCACTACTACCCATATAGCGTTGTTCCTCTCTTCGACTTTGATAAACCCGTAAAAATCCATAGCTATATCCTCCCATTTCCACTGGTATTCCTAAAGGCTATAGTTTTCCGTAAGGACGTTGGTGTAATGCTTTTACTTTTTGACAAGCAAGACAGCCCCACAAAAGAGGCTATGTCTCTTTTCATACCTTCCCACCGTAACTTTTTCTTCAAATTGTACATTTTAGTACCGCCTGACGGGTCAGATAAGGTGTGTCATCGCCTTCACTCATGATTTCATTCCAAGATTGTTGTTGTCTGGATACACAACCTTCCTTCAAATAATAAAGCATTATCTCGTGCTTTGAAAATTCTTCACCCCTCCGCCCTACTTTGCTCTTGCTTTTCTAACTTTTCTCCATCCTTTGTCTTCAAGGATTCTTTTTCTTAAATCGACGCCAATGCGAGTGTAGCAATACAACTCGTGATCGCCTCTCGTTGTTCAATCAATTCGATCTTCATCCTTTCAAACTCCTCAATGAGTTTTTCTTCTTTGTGAAGAGACATCCCAATATGTTTCGACTTTACGACTCAAGGCATCGGCTACAACGTCACTTTACCCGGTGATAGTTTATACCACAACAGTAGTCTTTTACCAATTCGAGCAATCTCCTTTGTCTCATGTTCGATCTCTCGTCAAGAAGTATTTCAAACTTTTATGATCGGTAAAGATTTCACATCTTACTCCGTAGAGATGATGTCTCCATATCTTTAGGTATGTACTACCGCTAGTTCCGCATCACGTGTTGATAATTCAATTCATGCGGTCTCGCTTGTCGAGATGCATAGGCTATCACTTTTCCATTTTGCATTAACACACACCTAATCCATTTTAAAAGCATCAGATAGACCACGATTCTTTATCCGCCTCCGAACTGTAATACCCCGCCTTTTAAGCTTCGCTTTGCATGGCACGCTTTTCGAGAAAATGTCAAAGGTTGACTTTTGTTTCGTGATGCGACCGTCACGAAACCTCGTAGTGCTAGAAGAGTGTCTTATGACGAATTCATAGACACTAAGTATGCAGTTTTCACCACCCATGAAGGTTTGGTACTCGGGAAGTTATCGAAAAACTAGACTTTTCATCGGTCTTTAAAAGCATATCTTGTTTATAGTCATTGTGTCCGTATTTTATTTCGTGTCCATGGGTACCAAGTTTGCTAAATTTGAGTCCGTTTGCAAAAGTTATGTCATTATGCTGAAAGGTCACAGACAAGCATTGCAAGAGCTTCGCTTCCTATAAATAGGAGGCTAGGGCCTTCATTTTCAACGCTCATTTCCTTCGCCTCTCTGTATTTACTAAGAGCCGAGCAGCCCAGTACGCGGAAGTTACTGGAGGAGTGGGATTGAGCCGGGAGAGCCAATGGCCCGGCTTATCATACCGCCGAGCCACCACCGCCGATCAACCACCCCCGGCAGCCCGCTTTTTCTGTTTTTGTCCTTTTCTGTTTTGATTCCGCTTTTAGTAGATCGATAGCATAGAACTCGGGATTCTAAAGGGACGAGGCGGAAAACGACGGAGGCCGACCATTTCGCCAAACCGCCGCTTATCGCCCATTACCGCCGCTGGGGTTGTTGTCACGCTTGCGGCCGACGGCCACCTTTGCTACGGGTCCTTTAGGTTTTGAGTTCCGGCTATGCATTCTACTAAAGTACCGATCTGCTCGCTTTTTCGCTTCGCATGTCGGGATGTTTTCCGCCGCTTCGAGTTTTCTAAAGGAAGACATGCCCTCGGTTATCCATTTTCAACGCCGCTTGTCATTCCATGTTCGCTGTTATGCATATTGCTTATGTTTCCATTTTCATGCATCGATTTTGGATGGTTTATCCTAGATCCGAGGATAGGCATCGATTTTCAAGCTTCTTCACGCTAAGATTTGAGTCAACTTGCACGCACGCATATTTTCAAGGTACCCTATTATAGGTCTTGATGCATCGAATATATTTCCTTCTCGATCGAGTTGATTTGAAACCCGAGAGTGCCAAATGTGGGTTCGTAAAGTCGAAAACCCTAGTTTTGCTACGATCGCCGCTTGATCACGCTGTTGCTTTGCTTTGTGGGAAGTGACCCCAAAAGTTGTTCCGCCTGTTACCGTGTACCTACCAAAGGCGATCGGTGAAGTCATCGGATCCATAGATATCTCCCGCCGACGTTTTTCTGCTCACGCTGGGTTATATATGCTTATTTTGAGTTATTTACTCGATATTTCAAAATAAAACATGTACGTGAAATGTTTTTGTGAAATTATTATCGCTCTCCGATCCAAGATATGGTTCTATCATGGTTATGCACGGATCTCTATTCGTGGGTTGATCACCATCTCGAGTATTGATCGTAAGTGATAGACCCCAACACGTGGTTATGGTTCCGCCGGATAGACCCCTAAGTCCACACGAAATGGTAATGAGGTG
Organism: Salvia rosmarinus; assembly: GCA_036937905.1. Taxonomy (NCBI): domain Eukaryota; kingdom Viridiplantae; phylum Streptophyta; class Magnoliopsida; order Lamiales; family Lamiaceae; genus Salvia; species Salvia rosmarinus. Next base: position 136,588 of record JAODLM010000806.1, read on the forward strand.
GTTATGGTTCGATGGGATTCGACCAAGTCCACACCGAGTTAGCCGGCCGATACGCTCCGGCGCCAATACTAGATATGTTCCGCCAATGAATGTCATGTGACGGGTCAAGGGATACGCCCGAGCCATGGTTCATGGTTCTATGATGGGAGTAATAAGAATAACGGATCGTATCAAAATGAAAATCTATTTTGCTTACTTAGGTGGATTTACGCTTTAAAACCTTCTAAGGTAAGTGATCTAAACACGGCCTCATGATTCTTTCGATTTATGATAAAACCCACTGAAAAGCGCTAGTACTCATCCCAAACTCTTTTCAAATCTTTTGCTGTATGGAGGAGGGTCGGACTGCGACTGGCGGTGGAGCCGCTGGTTCTTCATGCTATGCTTCCGCGATGTTGTGTTATATACGCACTGATATTGATGTACTCGTTCCTTATTTGCTTTCCGATTGGGAACAAGATTTATTATGTTATTCTCTGTGAGTCTCGATACGAGCATGCTACGTGGTTGACCGTCTAGTCGATGTGATGTAATGCTATTTTGCTTTCGCATTACTTGTAATAAACCAAGATCATGTTTTCTCGAGTTATGATATCGATATTATTCTCGTTGGTGGATTGTTTGTGCACCCTCCCTTCGTGATATGTCCTAGTTATAGAGGAGATGCCGCCCGATTTCATGGTCACATCTTCTTATCATGTATGTTATATGTATCCCCTTCTTCCCCGCTTTCTAACCCCTCACCCCTAATCACACCCCAAGATCCGTGCCTTCCTGAATTGGGGCGTGATACTGGTATCGTAGCGCTCGCTTGGGTATGTGTTCATGTTGTTTGATATCAAAGCGCTCGCTTGCTTTATATCATGTGCGTCTTGAAATTGAGTGTTTAGAACTTGTTCTTCTAAACTGCTCATCGTGCACAACTACCCTCACCACCGTCATCCGCCTCCTTTAAAAGGGATGAGGTATGTGTTTATTTGCCGATGCTTTATGTGGTTACGTGATGCTTGATATGATCTTGGTTTCATGTGCTTTGGCATGGTAAGAGTTTACGATGTAAACGTGATGTGGACGAGGTATGGTTGAATGGTGATGTGGATGTGGAAGTGATTGTTGATGGAACAAAAGGGCCCGTGTGGTCGTGATGTGAAAATCGTTTATATGATATGATGTGATTAATGTGATCACGTATGGTTGATGTAAGTCTATGTGTTTACATAGCAATATGTTGTTGATCGAAAATCTTGTTTATTTTGATAAACGAGTGCTTGTAAGTGAATCAGATTGCTTACGTGATTATTATGATAAATATCGATATTGATATTGATATGTGTTGAAATGAATACGTGTATGAGATATGATTACCCGTGATGATCGCGTAAAAAGGAAACGTGAATATTTGTTGTTATGTTGATAAACCAACATGTAGGTTTATGGATATTCAGCGGCCCGCATAACGTTGGTCGAGATCTCACTGTAACGGACGAGCATATCCGTAAATTCGTGGAATGTACCCGAATATTCATGAGCCATCGAGTATTTCGGGAAGATTTGTTGGGTTATGGAGAAAGGTTCGAGACAAAGGGAAAGTGTCGATCACGAGGCCTACTATCGGATGACCGAAAGGCTACCGACGGATGGCAAACCGTGGGCTAGAAAGCAAGACATGTGTTGTTCGACGAGATCCTATCACGAGGCACCTTACCTGACTTTCATCGAGTTCGCCGCCGAGTATGGAGACAAGGGATGCACCACCGAGGTATACCATCCGAGGAGGATGTGGTTGCAGACACCCTCGAGGACCGATCCAGATCGATGATAGGGATGATGTTCCCAAGAGCCGTTGGGAGAACAACCATCGCCGACGATCACCAAGCAACAGATACACCACCACTACACCTCCATCGACGATCCTTACCTTCCGGAGGACCCGAATGACTTTGAGGCGAACTTCCGTGACGAGATATTGTTCGTCCGACAGGCGGTGGAAGAAGCCCAGATCAGGATCTTCATGCCACCGAACCGTGTCAGCCGGCATCCGCAAGGCGACTGAGGAAGCGCAAGAGGACCCAGATGAGAACGAGGAGGATAGTGAGGATTCGAGGACCCGTGATCCAGAGTAGCCGATGACTGGCGAGATCGGGCACATTGAGGAAGGCAAGCGCCGCAGACAGGACTCAGCACGCCTTTTCACCGATACTCGTGCAATCGTAATACGTACTGACGGGATCATACCCAAGAGAGGCTTGCTTCCATGCAGATCGCTCAAGCGGCACCAATTCAAGCCCGATTGGAAGCGGAAAGAGATGATGGAGAGACAAAATGGAACAAAGGAAGCGAATGGGGAATAGTGAATGGGGTACAGGATGACAGATCCGTATGTCGGTGCAGGTAAGGATACCGCAGAGTCTCGCTAGAAGCATGGATGAGCGGCATCTTTTGACAAAGGACCGAGTCGATTCTTTGCTCATATCCACCTTTTGACCGATATACCTTGATCTTGTATTTTGACAAATTCATGGACACCGAATATTATCGATACTAACACCGCCTACGATGTGATGTTTATGTTTGATGCTTATATGTGATACGAGCTATGCCATGATGATATATGATCTATGTGATGTGTGATGATGATGTTATGTGAAATGCATAACGATGTTATGTTGATGTGATTGCATGATTATATGTGATCGTATGCGATATGTGATATATGTGATGATATGTGATATGGGTGATGATATATGTTATGCGATGACACCCGATTATCTATGCGAAAGCTGCTTTAATGTTTCAAACGCCGGTACGTAATTCCGAGAACAAGGAACCAGAGGAACAATAACGTGAAGAAGCCCAAGAACCACCTTTGGTTCAGCCGGCATGCGATCGAGAGTTTTCGCAGTGTAATCCCCACGCTCGACGGTCTCGCGAACCGATCGACCGAGAATCGGATACGATCCACCGAAGGATCTTCAATACATCGGCCGCGAAGAAGCGAAAAGTCAATTACGCGATCTTTCGCCAACCGATGAGGCTGATTTTGGGTGGAATCCGTGAGAAGGACCCTAACACCGTGACAAAGGGGCAAGGTATACGGGAAGATTTCACAAGAACTCATGGAGTACGTACTCGTGTTTACAGCAGAGAAGGCAAATGAATTCGAATCTTCGCCGCGGAGAAGGACGGTCACCGAGCACGATCGCCGCTCAATCGTCTCACACGTTATGCTACGCACTGTGTTGGCACCGAGGTCGCCAGGCGCATGTGTTCAGAGAGGACCACCGAGATCGAATTTCGCCGCGTCAGTGGAGATCCGACGATGCTAGCCCTCGAACCGCATTAAACATTGAGTCAATGTTGCCCCAAGAAAGAACGATGCCACCGGACAGCCCATCCGACGGAGGAAGAGGTAAGAGGAATGGGAAGATCGAGGAAAGGCAATCAGTGTTCCAAGGAACCAGAGCGGTCCAAAGGATTCCAAGAAATCAAGGTATTCAAGAGAGAAAAGGCAACCTTGGGAAGGAATTTCCAACCCATGCGGCAGGAGTGAAACCTTGGTGCCGTAAAATGCCAAAGAAATCATTTCGGCGAGTGCAGTGCAAGGTAGCACCGAGTGTTATCAAGTAAGAAGTCCTGACATTACGCCGAGATTGTCCGTTAGAGGGCCAGCAGCAGCCGCCAAGAAGGCCCCAGCCCGCAGAGGCGTAATCATGCTCGCCAAGGACAAACAACGGAGCAGAGGTCACCCTAGGCAAAGAAATCAAAGGCCACCGCAAAGAAGGCGCGTACGCTGAATCCAAGCAGCAGCAGCTCAAGCTCCCGGAAATCTTGCGTATAATCCATATGAGTGATATACCCGCTTTGTTGATACAAGAGCCTCACATTCTTTCATTTCGAGAATCGCGGTGAGAGGTTGGGTTTGGTACCCAAGAAATCACAGAGTACTCGAAATTAGCATCCCGTCAGTGGAGTGCTAAAGGCAAAAGAGATTTGCCGTAACCGTGAGGTAGAAATCAGGAGCGTGTCTTCGCTAATTTGCATGTCATCGAATGGAAGATTTCGATGTCATCTTTGGCATGGATTGGTTGAAAAGCACATGGCAACTATACGCTGTCTCGAGAGAGGTTGCTTTTCTGGACACCGGGCGAGTTGGAAGTTTGTTTCACGCATAAGGACGGGCGTTTATGCTAATGATCTCAAGACCAAGGCAATGAGGATGATCAGAGGGAAGTCAAACTTTAGTAAGTTCGACAGGCACGATGAACAATGCAAGCAAAGGGCTGCAAGAGGAGCCAAAGTGTGTGAATATCCTGACGTGTTTCCCGAGGACTTGCCAGTTTATCACCGATAGTAAGTGGAATTCACTATTGATTTGGAACCGCAGCAAGCACCAAGATCAAAGGCACCATACGTAATGACACCTAAGGAATTGCAAGAACCGAAAGCGCAGCTGCAGGAGCCGTTGATCTAGGTTTTATCCGACCCAGCGGTCGCCGTGAGGAGCGCCAGCCTGCTCGTCAAGAAGAAGGATGGTCAATGCGATGTGCATCGACTACGAGAGTCAATGTCGATTTCATCAAGAATGTATATCCTCTCCAAGGATCGACGATCTTTTGATCACCAAAGGAGCGAGTGTCTTCTAAGATCGACGGAGGTCGCTACCATCACCAAGATCGTGAAGGAGGACGCTATAAGACCGCTGCTCTGACGAGGTATGGGCACTACGAAGTTCATCGTGATGCTGTTTGGTTCGACCAACGCGCCAAGAAGCCATGGATCCGATGAATCGAGTTTTCCATCAAGATTCGGATAGTTTCGTTTGGTTTTTATCGATGATATTCTCATCTATTCCAAGAATGCAGTTGCATAGAGAACACCTCCGGCACTGCTCGAAACGCTACGCAGCGTAAAGGTTGTATGCCAAGTATAGTAAGCGCGAAGTTTTCGCTCAAAGAAGTGATGTTCCTCGACACATCGTGTCTCGCAGGCGAATCAAAGTCGACCCCCTGAAGGTTGAAGCAAGAAGTAACCGAAGGTTCCACTAATGCCAATGAGGTTCAAGCTTTCAGGCTCGCCGGATATTATAGACGTTTCATCGGCGGGTTTTCAAAGTTGGCAAGGCCGATGACGCAACAACTCGTGAAAGGAATCAAGTTTTCATGGTCCAAGCTTGTGAAGCAAGTTTTCGTGAGTTAAAGAAGAAGTTAACAACCGCTTCCAAAGTTAGCCGCGCCGGAAGGGAACGATGGGTTTGTGGTCTACACCGATGCATCCAAGCTCGGTTTAGGTTGTGTTCTCATGCGAATCGGAAGGTTATAGCTACGCGCCTCGCTGCTTGAAACAAGACGAGTTGAGCTACCCAACTCACGATCCGAGTTAGCACGGTCGCCCATGCGCTGAAGATTTGGAGGCACTATCTCTATGGAGTTAAGTGTGAGATCTTCACGATCACAAGAGCCTCAAGTATTTCTTTGAACAAAAGTTTAAATATGAGGCAAAGGAGATGGCCAGAGTTGGTAAAGGATTATGATTGCTCCATCGCTACCACCCGGGAAAGCCAATGTCGAAAGGTATGCTCTTAGTCGCAAGTCGAGAGCGGTTGGGATATCTTCTTACGCAAGAGAAAGAGCTTATTCGAGATTTCGAGAAGCTCACCGAAGTGATTCATCCACCGAATCGCGGTAAGGATTCATCATGCCTTTGACAATTGAACCGGACCTAAGAGAAGCCATCGTGAGTGCGCAATGGCGAGACGAATTCGAAAAGATGCGCTTGAAAGCAAGGCTAGAAGATAGCAAGGGTTCACTAAGCCGAAGGACAACGCGCTACTATTCCGAGGAAGGTTATGTATGCCACTCAATAGGAATTGAGAGATAAAATCATGAGTGAAGCTCATGAGGCACCGTGATACATTTCATCCGTGAAGCACCAAATGTACAGAGACCTTAAGAGGAACTTTTGTGGGAAGGGATGAAAAGGATGTAGAATATTGTGGAACGTTGTTCGCTTGTCGCTAGTGAAAGCCGACACCAACGTCCGTCAGATTGTTGCAACCGCTACCAATCCCGTAATGGAAATGGGATCATATCGTATGGATTTTGTGGTGAGTTTTCCAAGGTCACGAGAGGAAACACCGCTATATGGGTTGTCGCCGATAGACCGACTAAATCAGCTCATTTCTACCGATTCGATGACGACGGGTTAGATAAGCTTGCTCACTTTACGCCAAGGAAATCGACGGTTACATGGTGCCGGTATCGACATACGCCGATCGCGACCCGAGGTTCACGCCAAGGTTTTGGAGGAGTCTCAGAAGCCATGGGGACCAAGTCAATCTTAGTACAAAGATTCCATCCTCAAACGGACTGGTCACCGGAAAGAACGATCTGTGTTTTGGAAGACATGTCATGAAGCAACGTGGGATTTACAGAGGAGGAAATCGGAAGAGATACTACATTTGGTAGAGTTTGCCTATAACAACAGCTTATCGTGCCACCATAGGAATGGCTCCCTATGAAGCGCCAGTAATGAAGGAAGTGTCGATCGCCACTTTATCGGGACGGGTGGGCGAGAGGAAGATGTTAGGACCGAGATGGTTCAATGTACGGCCGAGGTTATCGATCGACTGCCAAGGATCAGGAAGCTCGTGATGTGCGTAAGTCCTATGCGACAAGCGCCGCACGGATCTTCGCCTCATGATCGGAGATCGCTTTCCTTAAGGTTTCAACGCAGCGAGTCGTCGCTTTGGGAAGCGAGTGTTACGACCGAGGTCTGGCTGGACCTTTCAAGTTCTTGAGAGAATAGGCCCGCTGCTCATAGGTTAGCTTTGCCGCCTAGCACGGAGATGTTCATGACGTGTTTCACGCTTCTCACCGAGAAAGTATGTGTTCGACCCAAAACACGCGATCAAGCACGACCAAGTGGTTCTCGCTAGATCCGAGTTACTTAGGAAAGGCCATTGCTATCTTGAACCAGAAGTGAAGGAATTGAGGAACAAGGATCTACAGAAAGTGTTGTGGAATCACCACGGAGAGGAGAAAGCTACGTGGGAGTTGGAAGACAAGTCTGGCCTCAAGACCCGAGTTGTTTTCTCCGACGTGATTGAAATTTCGAGGACTAAATTTTCTAAGGAGGAGGATGTAATACCCGCCTTTTAAGCTTCGCGCTTGCATGGCACGCTTTTCGAGAAAGGTCAAAGGTTGACTTTTGTTTCGTGTGATGCGACCGTCCACGAAACCCTCAAAGGCTAGAAGAGTGTCTTACGATCGAATTCATGGACACTGGCATGCGTGTTTTCACCACCCATGAAGCGTTCGCACTCCGCAAGTTATCGAAAAACTAGACTTTTCATTGGTCTTTAAAAGCATATCTTGTTTATAGTCATTGTGTCCGGTATTTTATTTCGTGTCCATGGGTACCAAGTTTACAAATTTGAGTCCGTTTGCAAAAGTTGCGCTGCCATTTTGAAAGTGGTCATTATAAGAAGCAACAAGAGCTCAAGTTCCGCTTCCTATAAATAGGAGGCTAGGGCCTTCATTTCAACGCTCATTTCCTTCGCCTCTACGTGTTTACGGAAGAGCCGAGCAGCCAGTGCACGCGGAAGTCACGGAGAGTGGGGATCGAGTCGGAGGCTCACGGCGGCGCTTATCATACCGCCGAGCCACCACCGCCGATCAACCACCCCCGGCAGCCCTTTTTCTATTTTGTTCTTTTCTTGTTTTGATTCCGCCTTTAGTATATCGTATAGCATAGAACTCGGATTCTAAAGGGATCGAGGCTGAAAACGTCGGAGTCCGCCATTTCGCCGCCGCCGCCCATTACCATTACTGGGCTGTTGTCCGCGCTTGGTGGCGACGGCCACCTTTTGCTCACGGGTCCTTTAGGTTTTGAGTTCCGGCTATGCATTCTACTAAAGTACCGATTCCGCTCGCTTTTTCGCTTCGCATGCCGGATGTTTTCCGCTGTTTCGAAGTTTTCTAAAGGAAGTACATGCCTCGGTTATCCATTTTCAACGCCGCTTGTCATTCCATGTTCGCCGTTATGCATATTGTTTATGTTTCCATTTTCATGCATCGATTTTGACGGTTTATCCTAGATCCGGCGGATAGGCATCGATTTTGAAGCTTCTTCACGCTAAGATTTGAGTCAACTTGCATGCATGCATATTTTGAAGGTACCCTATTATAGGTCTTGATACCCTCGAATACATTTCCTTCCGCATCGAAAGTTGATTTGAAAACCCGGAGAGTGCCAAATGGGTTCGTAAAGTCGAAACCCTAGTTTTGCTACGATCGTCGTTGATCACGTTGTTGCTTTGCTTTGTGGGAAGTGACCCAAAAGTTGTTCCGCCTTGTTACCGTACCTACCAGCGATCGGTGAAGTCATCGGATCCATAGATATCTCCGCCGACGCTGGCCTGCTCGTGTGGTTATATATGCTTATTTTGAGTTATTTACTCGATATTTCAAAATAAAACATGTACGCCGTGAAAATGTTTTTGTGAAATTACTATCGTTTCCCGATCCAAGATATGGTTCT